>NW_026498081.1:2500-20418 GCF_026875155.1 Cherax quadricarinatus | reverse complement strand
TAAAATTTCGCCCCGAACAAAAGGGAAAAAAAATTTTGAATGTTTCCCCTTACACTTGTTCCCCTATTCACCCAGCGTAAGTTTGGTCCCGGGTTTTAGGCGACGGGTGGGTTTTGCACCTAGAGGAGAGGATTAAAGGACCCCAGGGAAATGGACAGACATTTCTCAATAATATCCTTTTTTTTACTGAGTTATCCTGTGTACAACCATCTGTTTTAAAAATTTAAAAAATATTCAAACATTTTTAATTTTAATTGCTTCAAAATTTTTATGTACTGGTTAATTATTATTGCAACAGCATTTTCATTGAGTGTGTTTTTGCTGGGCAGTAAGAAGCAAGTACAGGGGACCTCGAGTTACGAATTAAATTCTTCCAAAAGGGCGTCAATTGCCGATACCAAATAATTTGTTCCCTTTAAGAAAAATGTAAATTGTTTAGTTTTTTTCAATCCCCAAAAAACATTAGAAAAGCGCTACAAAAATCCTTACAAAATTTTGTTTGATTTGGGGCTGTTCAAAACTCGAGGCACCATTTAAAAATTTTTATTTAGGTACAGGCCACTAAGTAAAATTATCATACATAGGTAAATTTTACCTAGGAAAATGCAGAAAAAATCTGTGACTTATTTCCATTGGGATTTATGGGGCCCTTTGGGCAGGCCCAGTTTATGGTTTAGGATACAAAAACCAACAAAAATATTGTTTTAAATATGCTTTTACTTTTTTAACTGCAAGTAAGAAAAAGGAAATAGCAAGCGCAGCATGTCTTTCAATATTTTTTAAATGTTTTTCTTGTTTTGGCACAAACTTGCTGGTTAGATACTTCAGCCTTTTTCAGTTTACCTTTTTTTATCCATGTTTTACCATGGCACTGTAATTCCCTACGGGGCAGGCCTGCCTACAGCGCTTTGCTTTCAGATTTCACTAATACAGCAGTTTTCACTGATTCCTATTTTTCAGACTCTTGCGTCAATATATTCACCACTCACTATAACTAATGATCAAAAAATTTTAAAGGTAATATTGTGTGTACTGTATTTATTTTTAAGGCTAACTATATTGCTCATTTAATATATATAGTGTAAACAGGGATTGGGCTTTTAGTGCATTTGAAAATGAAAAAAGGCTAAAATTCGCTTTATGATTTTCGCTGTCAGCATAGCCAGCACCAAACCTCCTGTAAAAGGGGGCCCCACAGATTCTAGCAACTCAGCGGAAGCCAGCATAGGTGTAAGTCTTCAGGACTTGTTTTTGTTTAATTTTAAAAATTTCTAATATTCAACATTTACTTCATCCATATGTTTTATTCCCCAATCTACTCCCTTTTTTTGAAAAAAATCTGAATATCCTTTTCGGCCAATGTTTCTCAATTTTAAAAAACTTCGTTTATTTGTTTTTGTTTAAAACTCTTTATTCAGTCTTTTTTTTTTTCCCGGGTGTGTGATTGCCACGTCTTCCTCCTACCAGCCTTCATGGGCATGTTTAATGCTTTCAGGCTTTTATCATAACCATATTATGACCTATCAATTGTGTATTTTTGTACAGTGAAAGAAATAAAAAATTTTATTATTGTTTAATATTTCATTTTTTTTTTTTTATATTCTAAATGAAAAGAAGTCAAACAAACAGGACGGAAGAAACACTTTGAAAAAAGATTTTTCTGAACTCCTTTAAAAAAAGCTTTTTGAATGAAAAAAATTTTTATAAAATTAACAGCAGCAGCTTTCAATTTCATTTTTATCAGAAGCAGTATTAAACACTTGTGCAACACTTATGATCTTTATGTGAAAAATTTTGAAAACAAGGGGCAAAACACTTCTACTTAAAATTCCCAAGTGTTGCCAAGTGTTCATCATCAACTTTTTGGTTTTCTGGCCATTTTCTGCAATTATAAACACGACCTGCTCCCGATGCATGATAAAAAAATGCTTGTGGAATCCCACTCTTCAAGTGAATGGAGAAATTGCAAAATGCATTACAAGAAAAAAAAACAAATTTTTTTCTTTGCAAGATTGCTTTGAAAATTAATAAAATTACACTAAAAGTTCAGTGAAAAAGAGACCACAAACAGGGCCTAGGCATGATAAAAAAAACCGAAAACCCCTGTAATAATACGAAATTTTCCCGGGTTTGTTATCGGGAAATTTCCCCCCGGGAGGCGGGCGGGAAAAACAATGCCACCGGGCGGAACACTTTGAGGCTGGCTCAGGCTGCCCCTTGGGAAAACGCTTTTCGGACAAAGGGCCCCCCCCGGGGGGAGGGGGTTTTTTGGGCGGAAAATGCGGGGCAAAATTTTAGCGATCAAAGCGCCCGGGTTGGGGGATTGTACTTACCCCAATGCGCCCGGGTTTTTCGGGGGGTCCACGTATTGAAAAGCCCTCCGGGAATTTTAAAACAAAGGCAGAGATTTCCTTCCCCTTTGGGTCCGCCCAAAGGTACCTGAAGAAACCCTTTAAAAGGAGATCAAACTTGGCCACAAAAGTAGCCTTACCCAAAAAACGAAACGACTGCTCGCAAACAAAGGCCAGCCTATAGAAAAAAAACGACCCCGGAAAGCTGAGGCTCTTCCAAACTCCCTTTGCTGCTGCCAGAGAGCGAAAGACAAGCTCCCGGAAAAACAGACGGGGAAAAAATTTTGGGTCAATGGTTTTAAATGCTCACACCCCCATTTACCCGGGGCCTTAGAGAGAAAAAAAAAAGGGAAATAATTTAACAAGCTGGGCAGATGGGCGCAACCCTCATCCCTTCATAGGACGAATGATTTAAGTCATGTTTGGGGGTTTCTACATCTACTATAAAAAAATTTTTCCCCCAGTCCCCACCAGGCAAAATTAAAGACAAAAAATTATGCAAGGAGAACTTGTTTGCTTTAATTCCGGGCAAGGCAGATGACGCAACATTTTTTTAAACTAATTATGAACTTGATGCAGCACAACTAAGGGCAACCCCAACGCGCCTGGTGGGGAGGAATTTATTTACATCATACCAATTGCGGTGGGGAGTACCAGGAACCCCTTATTTGAATTATAACATAAAGCTATGTAACTTGGGAGCTCCCCAATCTTGGACCAAAAAGCCCATCTTTCCAATTCCTAAGCCCAAAACAAAAAAAATCTTTTTCCCCAAAAATCTCTTACTACTGCTTGTGTAAAACTTTTTGAGAAATGATTTTTAAACCCGCTCATGTACAGAATCAAACAATTTTTTTTTCTCTATGGTTACAGGGTTTCATGCATGGAAGGAGTTGCATCATTGCATACCCCCCTTTTTCCCCCCCTGCACACGAACAGCTCATACACTCCCTTTCCCTTGCCCTTAAACCCCGCTTTCGATGTACCACCGACATGAAATTTTTAAAGTAAATTTGCCAGAATGGATGTTGGTTTCCCTCCGCGGGAAATTAAAGGCTACCTGCCCAAAACAGAAAATCGTCTGTTTTGGGTTTCCGGGGAAAATAAAAAGGTAACAAAGTTTTTGAATTGGGAACCCCACGGGGAGGTGTGCTCAGCCCCCAAACACTATTCAAAAATTCTAATTAATCCATTATTTTAATGCAAAGCCTAGTCAGCCCCCATCATTAGTTTTATTTTTTGGCAAAAAGATATAATGTTTCACACCACCAAATTCTCCAATACCCAAAACATTTTTTAATCATGAAAAAAAGCCTCGTTCAGGACCGGGGGGTTGAAAAACCCTCTACTAAATAAAACAAAGATACCCCAAAAAGGCGCCCCTCCCCCGACAGAGGGGCCAGTTCGCAGACCCAAATTTGCATGACGGGGCCCTCTTCTAGAAAAATTTAAAGCAGATCCCGTATCCAGACTTTGGGGTTTTCCAACTGTTTGGGCCCGTTGTAAAAAAGGCTTTGTTGCCAATAAAAAGAAAGACTAAGACCCTTTTACAGTTTTTGGCGGGTTTTTAAACCCCAAGAATGGTGCTAAGTTAAAATTGTAAAAATTAAAGTATTTTGCTTATATTAAAACTTTTGGTTGATTATGCTGCGCCACTATTTTGCTTTTGTGCCCGAGGGGAAGCTTGGGGGGCGGGAAAAAAACGCAAAAACGAAAACCCTTTGAGGATCTTTTTGGGATCCCCCCCTTACTCCCAAAAATTTTAAATATGAAAAAAGAACGGGATTTTTCCAAGCACCCCAAGATCGTTTTTACGAAAGAATTATCCTAATTGAGGTTTTTTATGCTCGGGGCAAGCCCTTTCCCAAACCCCCTGCACAAACCCCCCCAAAATTTTTCCCAGCACTGGTAAACACTCCTCCAGAGGGATTAAAAAAAAAGGGAAACCCACCTCCAATGAAACAGTTTACTTTTGATCTATGTCAAGTAAGGCAACAGCGGCACTTCCCCTTCCCGCTCCATGGATTTTTCCCCCCATTCCAAATTTAAAAAATTTTTAATTCCTCCTTTTCCCCCCAAACTACTTTTTAAAATTCAAAACCCCAAAACTTCCCCTTGAAGCCAAACAAAAACCCTTTAAGCTGTTTTGAAAACGTGGGTTCACACAGCACACTCCTCGCAATTATTTATTTTTAGGGTTTCTTTTCCCCACAACCACTGGTGCAGCGGTAGGCGCTGTTTTTAAATACAGAGTTGATGGCTCTTTTTAAAAAAATTTGGAGCACGCATCAAAAATTTGGGGGCCTCTCCCTTAAACCCAGAACTTTTTTCCCCATACCCTTGCCTGAAATGCATCAAGTATCAAAGGGGGGGGGAAGTTTAAAATTGAACTAAATTCTCTGTCATCCATAAATGCCCCAAAACTCATTAACCCAAAAATTTGGGAAATTGCTTGGGGTCAGAACCAGACACGGGTATGGAAAGATTGGGACAGTGGAGTCAGAGGCACATGCTGGGGGTTTCCATCTCAAAAGGGTTTTCAGAGGGAAAGAAAAAACAAAAAAATTTGGCTAAGCGTATGTTTTAACCCAAATTTTTTGGGCCCTTTGTAAAGGTTAGTATTTTTGAGAAAAATAAAACGAAAAAACTTCAACTAAAATTTTATTGATTTAAGACTCAGGGAGATTGACACCAGTGAGTCCCATCAAATCATCTTTCAAACATGCAGGGGGAAACCACATGTCCAAATGGGGGGCCATCCAACAAAATAAGCAGACCCCTTGGGGGATGTCACACCGCCGGCCCGGCTGGGTTACAAAAAAATTTTTGGCAGGTTAAATCACCACCACCAGAGGGAGACTATTGTCAAAAACCCGGGCGCTTTAGGGCCCTGGGGGGGGCGAAAAATTAATGAATTTAGAAACAACTCACCAGAAGTTTTTAAAAATTGGAAAAAGAAATTTATCCACCAGTGGTATATTTAAAGACCATCGGAAAATCCCCTTTACTTTGCTAGCTGAAAAAAAAGCTTTAACCACATGTGTTTTGTGTGTGTGTGGTGTGTGTGTGGTTTTGGTGTTTTTGTGTGTGTGGTGTGTGGTGTGTGTGCGTGTGCGTGCGGCTTGCGTGCTTTGGCGCACTCACCAAGTTTGAGATTGCAGGGGTTGTTTCCAAGCCCTCTGTGGTGTGTGTGTGGGGGTGTGTGTTTGTGTGGGGTGGGGTTTTTGGGTGGGTGTGTGTATGAGTTTTGTGTTGTGTGTGTGTGTGTTGTGGTGTGTGTGTTTTTGTGGTGTGGGGTTGTGTGTGTTGTGTGTTTTGACCAACAATCAATAATTTCCCAACCCAAATAACCTTTACAGTTTTGTGACCGGGTGGGGAAAAGTGTAAATTTAACCTTTAACTCAAAATTTTGGTCCATGACTGTACCCATGAAAAAACTAAGAAAACCTTTCCCAAACAGGATTCTTTCCCTTTTGTACCTATTTAAAGCTACAAAATTTGGGGGGGCCCGTCCCTGGACCCATTTTTAAACCTCGGGAAATCTGAAAATCCCTTTTGAAAGCTTGTCAAAAATTGTGTTTAACCCTCCCTGGAGTTCATTACCTTTTAAATTTTTGATTCATTCCCTTTTTGAAAAATTGTGAGTTCATTACCCTGTAATTTTCTCAGTTTATCAAAATTTTGGGATCCAGTCCCTGGACCAAAATTATGAAACCTCTGAAATCTTTTTTTTTTCCCCCCCACAGGTTGGGTATGGGGTGCATAATAAACCTATTAAAAATAAAAAAAAAAAAACCCCAAAATCGATTAAAGTCATCCAGACGAGGAAGAGGGTAAGCCCTGTGATTGGGACCTCATTCACCTTTCGGGAGTCCCGTACAAAATAGAAACCCCCATCACCTTTTTTAACCAAAGGGTGCACGGTAAGCCCCCTGGACTAACCCAAATCCTCCACTAACCCATGCCTAACAGAAATTTCTAAATTCCACTGAAGTACCCCCTGCTTTTCAGGAATTTTGCTCTGTAGGGAAGGTTTTAAAAAGGTTTAGGGGTTTCCCAGATCTACATCATGAAAAACCAAACCCTACATTTTTTTCGGGAACAATTCCCAAAAAAAAAACAGGAAAGACTGTGGAAGTGCGTTAAACTTGTTGCTTGAGTTTCAGAAACCCCACCATTAAAGGGGTAGGGGTTTTTTTTAGGAGGACAGAAAAATTTTGGGAAATTTTTTAAAATAAAATTTTTTAGAAATAAACGTGCAAAGAAAAACCCAAATCTTCCTCAAAAAAGGTAGAGGACAGCCCCTTACTGGACTTTATTTTGGTGTAAAAAAAAGTTTTTAATTGAATTTAAAGTGGAAGTTTTTTTGTTTTTGAGGTCTTAAACAAGGGGAACTACCCCCCCAAAATTTTCATCAGAAAAATTTACCCCGTGGACCCCCCTTTCGCGATACTAATTAAAAAGCTCCTGAAGCTCCAAACCCAAAAAAAAAAAAATATCGGAAAGTGAAAATTTCCCCTTTTCCCCATAAGAAATAATGGAAAACAAAATTTTAAACCGTCAAGACACCCAAAAAAATATGAAAAAAAAAAAAATTTTAAACCCCATTAAATATTTAAGTTTAAAAAGCAAAAAAAAATAGTAATTACAATAAAAAAAATAACAATAAAAAAACGAAAGAATAATGAAAAACTTACCTTTTAATGAAGATCTGGTGGGGATTTTATGGGAAAGGAAGGTGGGGAGAGTGGGGGATGGTGTTAGCCCTTTTTGAAGGGGAATTTTTTCCCCCTCCATTAGGACTTGAAGGTACCCCAAATTTTTTTTCCTTTTTTCCCAGGGTTTTCTTTCCCCCTTTTTCTTTTAAAACCCACTAAGAACCCCGTTGAGAGTCCCTGGAAACCCCTGTCGCACAAACATACTGTCCATAAGGCCTTTACCCTTTTTCGTTCCTTTAGGAAATTTCCCCAAAGTGGGTTTTACAACAATTTTCAGTGGGAAAAGTTCCCCCCAAAAAACGGCTTGCAATACTGTCTGAGGGGTGGGTTTTCCCTCCCTGAAGGTTTTTCACACAAGCCACTTTTTTCCAACCCGATTTCCTTAATCTTTGAAGTAGGCAACCCTTTTTTCAAATTTTTCCCTCCCCCCTCCGAAGCAAAATTTTCCCAGGTTGGGCCCCCTTCAGTTGAAGTTGATCAACAGCTCATTCCCTTTGGTTTGTTTTTTCAATTTTCCCCTCCAAACCCAAATCTTCCGACATTTCCCCCCCCCTAACCCCAACCCCAAGGACTTCCCCCAAAGCCAAATTGAAATTTCCCAACTGGGATAGGTTTTCCCAGGGTTAGCCTCAAAAACCCCCCGAAGTCCCCTTTTGTCTACACATTTTGGCCACATTTTTTTTCCAGGCAAGTTTAAGGGCCTCATAGTCACACCCCCCCCAACCTTACCTATAAGTTTTACACAATTGAGGGTAGTAAAGGATCCGAATGCAAAAATAAAAGAAACTTTTAGAGAGGGGGTGGTAGGTTTAAATTTTGGGGGGCCCCGGGGTTTTAAAAGATAATGGGAGCGATAAAAGGGGGCACTTGTTGAACTTTTTTAAAAAAGGGGTTTAGTTTTTTAGGTAATACATAATTTTTAAAAAAAAAAGAAAAATTTAAATATACAAGATATGATTAAAGGGCAAAATGACAGTAAATTTTTTGGATTATGTAAAGGAAAAAAAAGACTGGATAGACTTCAGGGTGTACATTTATGGAGGGCCCCAGATAATCAATCAATTACAAATTTTTAGCTAACTGAGATAAAAGGTAGATGGAAACAAGGAGAAAAAAGCACAGGGGAAAAGAGAGGAGAAGGTTTATAAACTTTAAAAAAGGAGGGAGTTTGGTAAGATAAAACAGCTTTTTGGAAAGGGTAGAAAGGGCTAATTTAGGCAAAAAGGGAATGGGGGCGAAGAGTATGGGGGAGGGGTTTTAAAAAAAAGTGTTAAGTGTTTTCACAAAATTTGTGGTTTTCAGGGAAAATGGGTGCGGGAGGGAAAAAGGACGATTGGTTGGGAATGATGAGAAAGAAGTAGTAAGGGAAAAAAGTTAGCATAAAGAAGTTTTTTTCAAAGTAGGAAAAGGGTGCAAGGAGGGGAGTAAATGGAGAAAAAGAAGATTTAAGAGAAATGGGGAAGCAATGTTAAAAAAGAGCAAATGAAGAGTTTGGGGGAGATGTTAAACAACAAATTTTGTTGGGAAAAAAGGAAAAAATTTTTGGGGTGAATTAACAAGTTAAAAGGGGTCCCAAAGAACAAATGGGTTTTTCATTTAAAAATAGGAAAAGGGAAATTATTAAATGGAGAGTTAGAGGTATTGGGAAGATGGAGGGGAATATTTTGAGGAATTGGGTTTAAATTTTTGATGAAAAAGGGAAAACGTGATTTCGTGTATAGGGCAAGGGGAAAAAAACTTTTTAGGAGTGAGGAAGAGCCAGTTGTGAGTGTGGGGGGAAATTCGTGGGGGCCGTAGGTAAAATGAAAGGGGGGAAGGGAGCTGGGTTGGGTGGGAAAAAAGATAGAAATTTTTAAACAGGTGGGGATATAGTTTTGGGGTGGGTTTGGGCAATTTTTAAAAAAAGGGAAGGAAAAGGGAAGGTTTCCTAGGGGTTGGCAGAGAGCATGCATAAATTCCTTTTTATAAAAGGGAAAGGGGACCAAAAAAGAGTGCAAAAATTTAGGGGGATAAGTCTGTTGAGTTTTACCTGGTAAAGTGGGAGGTAGATTTTTTGTTTAAAAATTAAAAGTAAAACGGAGAATAGATAGCAATGAAACCCAAGGAAAGGGTTTTTGGGAAGGGTTTGGGGGGTGGGGGCCCGGTTTTACAAAGAAACATTAAAGGGGAAAAAAGTTTAAGATAAGGCTAAAGAGGTCCCTTTTTTGCAAATTTTTTGGGGTTTGGGAAAAAGGGGAAGACGGGGGGGATAGGGTGGGAAATGGCAGATTTTGCAGGGGTATGGGTAGGGGAAAGGTTTCTGAAAGCAGGAAAAGTTCTTACGAGGATAGGGAGGCCCAAGTAGAGTATGTGGAAAGAGGGAAATTAAATTTCCCCCGTAAAAGTACCTTAGCAAGGATTTTTGTGATGCACCGTTGGTTTTTTAGTATTTTTTAAAAAATGGGGTTTGTAAGAAATAAATGCAGGGTCTTGGCAAGAGGCGGGATTTTTAAAAAAAAAGAATCCCCCCTTAAAAAAAAAATGGGGGTTTTTCCCCAGTTGCTCTTTGCGATTACAATGGCCTTGGAGATTCTGAAAAGAAAATTTTTCAGGATGGGGGAAGAATTTTTTGGGAGGTGTCAAAAAAAGAAATTTTAAAAATTAATACAAAAAGAGTAAGGTTATGAGGATAACAAAAAGAAAAAAGGTGATGAAAGATTGGATAACAGAAGGGGGAGAGAATGGAGGAGGGGATGTATTCCCCTATTTTTGGGAGTGGAAAAGTGTCACGGATGGGTCGTGAAAAATGAGGGTTAAACAAAGAATTGATGGGGGGGAAAAGGGTGAGCGGTGCACTTAGGAGTCTGTGGAGAAAGAACTTTGTCCTTGGAGGCAAAGAGGGGAATGTATGAGAGTATAGTTTTACCAACGCTCTTATATGGGTGTGAAGCATGGGTGATGAATGTTGCAGCGAGGAGAAGGTGGAGGCAGTGGAGATGTCATGTCTGAGGGCAATGTGTGGTGTGAATATAATGCAGAGAATTCGTAGTTTGGAAGTTAGGAGGAGGTGCGGGATTACCAAAACTGTTGTCCAGAGGGCTGAGGAAGGGTTGTTGAGGTGGTTCGGACATGTAGAGAGAATGGAGCGAAACAGAGTGACTTCAAGGTGTATCAGTCTGTAGTTGAAGGAAGGCGGGGAAGGGGTCGGCCTAGAAAGGTTGGGGGGAGGGGGTAAAGGAGGTTTTGTGTGCGAGGGCTTGGACTTCCAGCAGGCATGCGTGAGCGTGTTGATAGGAGTGAATGGAGACAAATGGTTTTTAATACTTGATGTGCTGTTGGAGTGTGAGCAAAGTAACATTTATGAAGGGGTTCAGGGAAACTGGCAGGCCGGACTTGAGTCTGGAGATGGAAGTACAGTGCCTGCACTCTGAAGGAGGGGTGTTAATGTTGCAGTTTAAAAACTGTAGTGTAAAGCACCCTTCTGGCAAGACAGTGATGGAGTGAATGATGGTGAAAGTTTTTCTTTTTCGGGCCACCCTGCCTTGGTGGGAATCGGCCAGTGGGATAATAAAATATAAAAATAAAAGAGATTCTTCCAAAACTCCTTTAGAGTCAATTGAGTTTCTGTGGTCACTTCAAAGCACCTTTTAAACATAGCTTTTGTGTACAGTTTCTTGAAGTTGGAAATGACCTGCTGGTCCATGGGCTGCAGGAGAGGAGTTGGTATTAGGAGCAAAAACTTGACCTTAATGAAACTCATGTCACCACAAAGTCGCTCTGCCAAGTCTGTAGGATGACCAGGGGCATTGTCTAATACCAGGAGGCACTTAACCCTTTCAGGGTCCGTCCCGTAGATCTATGGCTTCACGTAGTGTCCAAACCGTATATCTACGCCAAAATTCTAGCGCCGCCAAATTTAGCGCGAAAGCGCTCATAGGCCTACATGTGAGAGAACGGGTCTGCGTGGTGGGTGTGCGCCATAAACAAAAAATCTAGGCGCCCGCATATCATTGTGGGAACGCCGGCTCAGTTACCCTTGTTCACCATGCCTTGTCGCAAGTCAGCTCTCACTCCCCGGAAAATTGGGGCTCTCCTCTTCCTATCTGATAGTTCTGACACTGATGGAAGTGGAAATGAAGATGAATTCTATGGCTTTGATCAGTTAGTGACCGAAAGGAATGACCAGGATATCGATAATAGCGCAGAAAACCCTGACGATCCTCAACCTTCTACCTCTGGTGTGGGCACTCGTGACTCACGGTCAGTTGTACCTCAATGCAAGAGAAAACTAATATTTTTCGCGTGGCAGGCCTCTGACTTCAGTAATGATGATGATAGTGATGTGGATTGTGATTTTATTGTGCTTGACGATCATTCGAGTAGTGATAGTGAGGAATCATATTCACCAGTGATGCGTTGGTATGTGCCCCTCCGCATGCGCTCGGTAGTGTACTCTATGCTGTGCCCAGGGGATGGAGTACATCCCGGAGTACATCCCGTGGCCCTACACCAGGTTTAGATAGTGATAGTGAGGATGATGTGGCTACACTTGGCATGGATAAACCACAGGCATCAGTAGATGGTGGTATTGGTGATGGTAGTGGCACTGCCATGCGTGACTCACCAGCCAGGCTGGGGCCCACGCTGCTGACTCAGTTCAAGGACAAAGCAGAGCGTCAGCCACCAGCCCACCACAACCACCCGCACAATCGGCCTATGATGTCCAGTATCCACCAGCAAACCGTATCTGGGATTGGCAGCAAAATCCAATTTTGTTCTCAAGCCCCACCACTTTGATGACTCTCAAAGTGGAATTCTACCTACTTATCCCCTTGGAACCATGCCAATGAACTGAATTCTTTGAATTATCTTTGACCAGCCATTGATGGAAACTATTGTCAGGGAAAGTAATAAGTATTTGAGTACACCATGGCAAATACGATCATATCCCCACAGTCAAGACTACACAGGTGGAAAGAGACGACTGTTGCAGAAATGTATTTTGCTTTTTGCAACAATAATGCTTATGCCTCATGTCTATAAGCATAATAAAAAAGCATACTGGTCCACAGATCGGCTAATTTCTACCCTGGTCTCAGTGAAATATCCCAGTGAACGGGGTTTATCTTATGTTACGTATGTTGCACTTCTCTGACAAAACCAGGCCCTGACAGAAGTGACAGGTTTTTACAAGATTAGAAATGTTTTCATGTATCTCAAACAAAAGTTCACATATACTTTTATCCATTCAAGAATCTTGTAATTGATGAGTCTTTGATTTTGTTCAAGGTAGACTGTCATTCAAGCAGTATATACCGAGAAAGAGGAAACGCTTTGGTTATAAAACTGTTTTTGTACTCTGTGACTGTGACAGTGGCCTGGTGTTGGATATTGTTGTATACATGGGAAGTAAAAACCATTGAAAGATTAACCAAAAATTATGGGTATCTCAGGTGACGTAGTGAGAAACATGATGGCACCTTATCTTGGTAAGGGGCATACTTTAATACCGATAAACTGGTACACAAGCCCATTACTCAGTGATTCATGCGAGTGAACAAGGAGATGTGTGTGGCACAGTGCGTTCTAATCGTAAACATATACCCAGGCTCAACGCAGGTGCTCGTGGTGAAGAGTGCAGGTTTTTTACTCCCAATGACTCATGGCATTACAGTGGCATGAACAAACGGAGGTCAACATTGTTGACAACCATTAACCGTAATGAAATGCAAGACAGTGGCAAAGTTGATCGAGTGACTAATGAACGTATTCGAAAACCAGTGACAGTGATTGATTATACACAAAACATGCGCTTGATTGACAAATGTGACATGCAGATTGGTTTTGTTTGATTGTGTTCGAAGAGTTTACAAGTGGTACGTGAAACTTTTCTTCCATTCTCATGGACATTTCAATGCTCAATGCATATAATATGTACCAAATAAAGACTGGCAACAGACCACCGTATGGTAAAATTTTGTTTGTCTGTTGTCAGACAACTCAAAATGAAGTACGTACTAGGTAAGAACACCTGCTATACAACAAGGTCCTCAAATTTTACTCAGGATATACCCAAGCGTTTGAGGAGGGAAGGGTTTGATCATTTCATAATACAGCTTCCTTAAAACTCAGAAGAAATTTGCTCAGAAGAGATGCATCCGTCTGTGCACAAACAAAACACCGGCAAAAAAGACGCAAAGACACTCGGTTTATGTGTGAGGAATGTAAGGTGCCTCTGTGTAAGGTGCCTTGTTTCAAGGAGTTCCCACAAGCCCCAGCAGTTCTAAAAACCATGTCAGTGATTGTAAATATGTAAATATATGATAGAACATTAGTATATACAAGATTTGTGCATGTTTATTGTAATAAACAACAGTGGTAAACAATAATAATGATATAACTTTAGTGCGGTTATTATGTTCAATACAGTGAGTTTATATATTTTACATTATATACAGTATTGGTCTCTCAGGCCCCAAATGTTTGTAGGAAAAGAAAAAAATTGGAAAAAAGAAAAAAACTACAAAAACCGCTAAATAAAGTAATGCGCGTATGTGGAATTTGTCGATTTTTGCGCCACCACCCTCATTTGGACAAACTTCTTGGGACTGGATCTCGGGAAATACTGATCAGAAAAAAAATGTTTTGTCTTATTACCTTCACAAAAATATGCTCTTTAATTCTGTAAGAATTTTTTTTTTTTTTTTTTTTTTTTTTTTTTTTTTTTCAAAATTTCTTCGACACTGGAGCACCACTTTAGATTTTGGCCTTGGACCCCTGAAGGGGTTAAGGTCTAATTCCTTTTCAATTAGGTAATTTTTCACATTGGGAGCAAATGCATGGGGTAACCAGTCATAGAAAAAGTCCCTAGTGACCCCTGCCTTTCTGTTTGCCCTCCACAAACACACAAATTAGCCTTGAGGACATTCTTTTGCCTGAACGCGCTGGAGTTTCTGAGTGATACACCAATAAAGGCTTCACTTTGCAATCACCACTAGCATTGGAACACATCAACAGAGTAAGCCTGTCTTTTATAGGCTTATGTCCTGGGGGTGCCTTTTCCTCCTGAGTAATGTAGGTCCTGCTTGGTAATTTCTTCCAAAACAGGCCTGTTTTGTCACAATTAAACACTTGTTCAGGTTTCAATCCTTTTAGCCTCTATGTACTCCTTGAATTCATGCACATTATTTTTCAGCCCCCTTTGTGGTCTGAATTGGCAGCCTCAACCATGCCTAATCACACTATGTATACCAATACGATTCTTAAATCTTTCGAACCAACCTTTGCTGGCCTTAAATTCACTCACATCACCACAGTTGCAGCAATTTTTTTACCAAATCGTCATGCAACTGCCTAGCCTTTTTACAAAACGATTGCTTGAGAGATGCTGTCTCCTGCTATCTGTTTTTCCCTTTATCCACACCAATAACAGTCTCTCAACATTTTCTAACACTTGCGGTCGCTGTTTCGTAATCACAGTTGCACCTTTTGCAAGAACAGCTTCCTTGATTGCCGTTTTTCTTGCTCACTATAGTAGAGATGGTTGATTGGGGTTTTACTATACAACCTGACCAGCTTCCGACACACGCACTCCACTTTCGTACTTTGCAATTATCTCTTTTTTCATTTCAACAGTCATTAGCCCCTTGGTCCGAAGGGTTTGCACGGGGAGCTTTCGGGGGCCCATGGTGACTTTTTTTTGCAAAACAGGCACCAAAAACAGTGATAATAGGGTAATAGGAATGTACCGAATGATCCTTAGATGCGGGGCCACGGTGGCTTGTAAACATGGCACACACGGGCATTCAGGCCACACATGGACACGTTGTATAACCAAATGGGCTAGGGGGTTTTTGTATCGGGAAGCGGGGAAAATTTTTCTGCGATATAATCATCGATTCCCGGGATTTAGGGATACTGATAGCATGCAACCCGGGGGTCCATGATTACAATTTGATAGGTCCCGTAAATCAGCTTTCAAGGGTGGCCAGGTATGGGTTCCTGCACCAACACCTTGCCCCCTGGTAAAGAGGGGAATTGTGCATTTCTGTCATACCTCGTTCATTTTTTTTTTGAGCTGCTTTTAGGTTACCTTGGCTATGAGTCCACCTGAAACCCTTGAGACTGGTTGTAAGTTTAAGCTAACTCTTCTCCCATCCACCCTTTTCTTTGAGCACCCGAAGAGGACCCGTACTTGTCCCAAAATCAGCTCAAACGGAACAAACCCGGTAGCTCTTGCACCGTTTCCGAAGAAAAAACAAAGGTAGTGATTCACCCCAGTCGTAGGAAAAATGCATGAAAAAAATTCTCATCATTTTTTTTAACTCGATGGAATTTTCCCAAGTCCCTTGGGGACGAGGATATAAGCATGGATAATTCGGATTATCCCAAACCCTAGAATGCTTCCCTAAATTTTTTGGGCAGTGAAGTTAGTACCTTGATACTTGGAATATTTTAGGAATGCCAAAAACCAAAAATAAATTTTTAAAGTTTTGGGAAAATAGCTTTAGTATTAAAATGGCAGGGGGTTTTGTTCGGGATATCGTTACCTTCCAAAATGGAAAATAAATACTGTTTCCCCTGCTTTGACCTAGGTAGGGACCCACAATCTAAAATTTAAATCTCCCAAAAGGGTTTTCTCCATCAGCAGGTATGGGTTGGAGAGGGGCAGGTTTAATGGAAGCCGGTTTCCCTACTTGCTGACTTCTGGGAAACACCGTCGATTTTCACACCCTCTTTAATTTTTGGCCAAAAAAATTCTTTGAAATTTCTAATAATGTTTTAGAAATTTTTCAAAGGGGCCCTCCAATAAGATTATGACTTATTCAATATTTGGGGTCTAAACTTTGTTGGAATACTAACCTGTCAACTGCGGCCCTTATCCCTTTACCAGTCCTGCAGATCAAATGTCTTTTTTAAAAGTTTATATTTGACCGGAGATCCAAAAGGTTTTACTCATGGCCCCCTGAAAAGCAAAATTAAAGGGGGTCCTTCGTTGTTCCCCCCGGGAAGGACAGTCCCTCGGCATGGAAACGAGATATCTGCAATCCGCAACCTTGGAAATGGGAAGCTTGATCGGGGGTCTGTTCATTTGATCACGACCCCCCGCCGGTTTTCCCGAAAAAAGTGGCTATTTCGAGATCGGAGTCGTCCGGGGAAAAGGTAAAATTTCTCGCCAGACAACCCTGGGATTTCCTGAGTTAGGGCCAACACCAAGAAAAATTTAATCATTATGGGTTCAGGACAAACCCCAAGTAAAATGTTATTCCCATAATAACAGGGCCTTTATGGGAAACCCCTTTGGATACCCCCACATCAAGTCCCCCAGTGTAATATTTGCCTGTACAAAATTTTTTTGCAAAGGACAGAATATATAGCTCCCCCAAATGATTCCAACAAAACAGAGGAATTTAAGAAGGTTTTTTTTGAAAGGGGAAAATTTTCCCTTTCTTTTAAGTGACAATATCTCCAGTATCCTAAAGGTTTTTGACTTCAGTTGTTTTCTTTTTCCCTGATGGGAAAAAAACTTACAGTAAAAAGGGGGTTTTCCTTTTTTTCTACTTTTTTCGGGGACATGTTACTAGGGTATTGGATTTTTCCCCAAAGGGTTGGGGGTTTTTGGGAGCAGTTTGGGGTGGAGTGTCCTACTTTTTTGCACAGGTACAGACACAGGTTTTCCTTTTCTCCCCCGCTGACGTTGCAACTGGTGTCTCTCTGGTGGTGTCTTTCTGGAACTGTTGTCGGTTGCACCATGTTTTAGTATTTGTCTCCACCCGGTGGACCATAATTGAGAAGCGTGGTCACCAGGTGACTTAGTTGGCTGGTAACTTTCCTCCGGGTGGCACTTCATCCTCCAAATTGAGATCTCTGCCATGCCGGGGTTTTTTGAAAAGAGAGATGGGACCCCCCTGGACAAGGAGCGGTTAGTTTCAAAAAGGGATCACCACCCGGCTCCTCCATGAGTGGTTAAAATCACATCCTGCAAAAGACTAACCTCTGGGGCCCCCAGACCCACAGGTTGTCAGTCAGAAAAAAAGCTGCGCAAGATCATCGAAGGAGCAACACCCTTGCTTATACCAGCTAGTAAAAGCTTGGTCTGCGTCACACAAAAAACAAACCCGGGGTTGCCCCAACTGCATTGCCTAACTTTAAAATCTTTCTGTATTTAGCTGGGATACATGTATTGCTCCCAAAACTGGGTTTCACTGCTTTATAATCGGAAAAATCAGGTCATTTTCCACTGACATAAATTTCCCGTGCCTTACCAAACAATGCTGTGTGAAAAACCCAAAGATGTCCAATGCTGTTCCCGGGACCTCAAGGCTCACCTGATTTTTGAAAACTTCGAAAAAATTTTTTTGGTTTGGGCCTTTAAACGGGGGGGCAAGCGTACGCTTTCGTAAAATAAATCATTTACAAGTACGAAAACGCCTTCTTTCTTTTTTTTTCCCATCAAACTTCTTTTGCAAATGCTCTCGTTCCCTATTCCAAGATTATTTTTGCAATTCAAGTGCCAACGCCGCTGTACACCTTAGACAACCCGTGCGTAAATGCAATTTTGCCCGTTGTGTATCTCTTCCCCTGCGGAACATAGTTTTATTTTCCCACTCCCGCAGAGGGGGAGTCTGATGTCACTCTTCTTTCCCCAATTTTTTCTGATCAGTGAACGCAGTTTTTCGCAGCTGTGAGAGGCGTTTGTAAACAAAGCCAATGGAAAAGAGCAATTTGCCAAAAACGCTGTAGGGGCAATTTGGTGGTTAAACAAAGTACAGTGGACCCCCGCTTAAAAACACCTCCCAAATTGCGACCAATTAGTAAATGATTTTTAAAATGCGTTTTT
Organism: Cherax quadricarinatus; assembly: GCF_026875155.1. Lineage (NCBI taxonomy): Eukaryota > Metazoa > Arthropoda > Malacostraca > Decapoda > Parastacidae > Cherax > Cherax quadricarinatus. The sequence continues at coordinate 2,530 of NW_026498081.1, read as the reverse complement.
ACGGTATTTGGGGGGCTGAAATGGACAATT
>NW_026498079.1:0-14507 GCF_026875155.1 Cherax quadricarinatus | reverse complement strand
GGCGAAAAATTCCAGATCGCTTCCCGCTCCCTGTACTGGGTGATCTTTTACGTAACATCGGAGATAACAAAGTCTTTTCAACCTTGGACTTGTTACAAGGGTTTTGGCAAGTCTCTCTTCACGAGGACAGCCAAGAGCTAACTGCATTCTCCACTCCTACAGGTCATTATCACTTCCTCCGTATGGCGTTTGGATTACGATCCTCCCCTATCACGTTCTCAAGGCTCATGACTAATATCTTTAGAGGTCTCATAGGTAATGCACTTATGGTGTACTTAGATGACGTAATCGTCATGTTTAAAGATGTGGATACACACTTGAAAAGACTTGATGTAGTACTTGGTAAGCTTGAAGAAGCCAATTTAACCCTTTGAGGGTCGACAGGCCCTCTCCGAAACTCGTTCTCAGGGTCGGCCAAATTTAAAAAAAAAAAAAAATTATTTTCTCTTATGAAAAGATAAAGAATCTTTTCCCGATCATAAAGACACCAAAAGTTTGAAATTTGATAGAAAACTTACGGAATCATGCTCTCGCAAAGTTAGCGGTCTCGGCGATATTTACGCATCGGCGATTTTGCCCACTTTGAGCCCCATTTTCGGCCAATTTCACTGTACTAGTCGACAAAAAACATGAATATTTCGCTAGAACTCCATTTTTTCTATCGAATGGGTGCAAGAAACCACCCATTTATAAATTCAACTATCCAGTACAGTGGTCAGAATTTAGCAATTTTGCCAATTTCACAAAAAAATTTCAAAAGATGCCAATTTCCGAATAGGGTCCAGAATAAACAAGACATTCCTGGCACTAAAATGACATTTCCTCTAGTCATTAGTCACGTCTCAAGGGCCCTCTTATATCCTTTTGCTTTCCACTTTGAATTTTTATTCTCACAAAAATATAAAAGATTTACTGTTATGCAGACTACTGCATTAGTGTAAAAAAATGGTATAAATATTATTGGTGCACTTGTAAAAGAAATTAGATCACCAGTTGACGTGTATTGCACGCTTGGCACGATTTGTTTACTTTTTGAAGTTTGGTAAAAATCGAACATTTCTGCTACTTTGAGCTCAATTTCAAGGCACCTTTCATTGTAAAACCAGTCAAAATCATCTCAATTTCTGTAATATGTCTTCCATTCTATAAAATGAGACCAAGAAAACTAGAATACAACAATAAATACCTACGAAAATACACTGCAAAGTCGCCTGATTTATTAAACAAAATGGTCAAAGTTTTTTTTTTTTTTCATTATGCACTGTTTTTTGCAGGGTTTTTTTAGAGGACATGACCAAGACCCTTTTTCCAAACACCATTTTTTCCCCCCAAGATTTTGGGCCCGCTAAAATTTAGATATTTTCTCAAAAACCCCTAGGTTTTTAAAAAGTCTGTGACCCCTAAAGGGGAAAGATTCAAACTTCTAAATGTCAATTTTTAAATCAAAAATTTTTAAAGTTTCTTTGGCACGTAGTCATCAAAGGGGTTACACCCAAGTAACAAGTACAAATTTTCAAAAACCAAAAAGTGAGGTAAAAACTTTGGGTTAGCAGGTTTTAAGATTTTTTCAGCCAATTTTCTTCCATAGATCCCTAACTTTTTTGAAAACCCTTTTGTTTGGCCCTTTGCAAAAAGAGTTCAAATTAAAAAAAATTCTGCTCAATTTTGAAAATTTCCAATTTTTTAAGGCCCTTAAATGAATATGCATTTTTTTGGATAGGTTTGGTATTTTATAAAAAATGAGGAAGTGGTTGCTTTGCTACCGAGTCCTTACAAAGGTGAGGAAATATCCGAAGACGAGTTAATAGTTTTCTTTTAAAGATTCCCGGCATTATTTAAACTTGTTCTGTTTGACAAAAGTTGATCCTTTATTCCAGAAAAACAAACCACTGGGAAGGTTTGCCAGATGGACCGCTTCCCAAAGGGTCAACCCCTTTTAAAACCTTATGGAAGTCAAAAGTAGTCTCGGTTGCCTTTGGGGCCATGTTGAAGTTTGAACAAAAAAATGGTATAAAATCCCGGGACAGGTTTTTAGGAAAAGACACATATGCAACATTAGGTATCTTTATTTGAAACGTTTCGCTACCAGTGGGGTTCTTCGTCAAGTACAAAAAAAGTTGATGAAGCAGAAGATATTGAAGCGTTTAATCAGCCCATCATTTAAAATTTTTGAGGTGGTCCCCCTCGTCTGGAGAAAGCTTTGTTCCATAGTAGAAACAATATGGAGATAAGTGAAAGAATGGGCTTTTATAGCGCCAAGGGTGAGCGTAGGCCAAAGGAGAGGTAAAACCAGATGTACTTCTGTACTTGATGAAGAACCCTACTGTGTAGGCAAAACGTTTCATAAAAAAGATCCCTAACGTTGCATATGTTTTTACCTAACAACCTGTGGGTTTTTTAAACCCCTTTTATTTTCAATCTGTCAGCCTGCAAAAAAGGGTATTTTGGTACAGCCCTGCAATAAACTTCGACAATTTCCACTAGTAAGGCGGGGATTTTGAGGGGGCCCTGCCCTTTTAAAATCGAGTTCTTACCTCTCTAGTGGCCACGTCCACCTCTTGGCGCTTAAAAGCCCCCATTCTTCACTTAAATTCCAATTTTTTCCCTACTATGAACAATGCTCTTCTCCGTGGGGACTGACCACCTAAAAAACTTTAAGGGTGATGGACGATTCATGTCTTCAAGATCTCTGCTTTATCAACTTTTCTGTCTTGATAAAAGAAGCCAAAGGTAGGCGAAAGTTTCTAAAAAAGATACCTAACTTTGCTATGTGTCTTACCTAACAACCTTCGGTATTTTATCCCATTTTAACCCTTTGGGGGTTTTCGCGTACTGTACGTTTTAAGCGTGGGGGGTTTTTTGACGTACTAGTAGCATAATTTAGGGGCCTCAATCTAGTGGGAGGGGGGGTGGTGGGCCTTCATAGAAAAAAATGGGTCTATGGGGTCGTGTGCACGTCTAAAAAAAACCCGAGCACACAGTGCATAATGGAAAAAAAAAATTTTTGACCTTTTTTGAAAAATTAGGATTTTTGCAGGTATTTTGTAGGGTTTTTATTTTTGTTTTTAGTTTTTTTGGGTCCTTTTATGAATGGAAGATATATTACAGAAATTGAGATGATTTTGGGGGTTTTACAATAAAAGGGGCCTTTGAATTTGAGCTCAAAGTACAAAAATGTTCGATTTTTACCAAACTTCAAAATTTAAACAAATCGGCCAAGCGTGAATACACTAAATTTGGTGAGTCTAATTTTCTTCAAATGCCCCAAATTTAATTTTATACCATTTTTTACACTAATGCAGTAGTCCCCATAACAGTAAATCTTATTTTTTTTGTGGAATAAAATTAAAATGGAAAGCAAAAGAATAAAGAGGCCCTTGAGCGGACAAATTGATAGGGAAATGCATTTTAGTCCCAGGAATGTTTTTCTTGTTTTTTCGGGCCCCTATTGGGAATTGGATCTTTTAAAATTTTGTGTAAAATTGGAAAATTTTTCAAAATTTCGACCACTGTACTGGATATTTAATTTCTAAATGGGGGTTTTTGCACCCATTGATAAAAAAAAAATGGAGTTTTAGCAAAATATTCATGTTTTTTGTGACTAGTACAGCGAAATTGGCCAAAAAGGGGGCCCAAAAAGGGGGCAAAATCGCCGTGCGTAAACACGCGAGACGCTAATTTTTTCAAGCATTTTTTCCCGTAGTTTTCATAAAAATTTTAAACTTTGGTGTCTTTATGTGGGAAAAGTTCTCTATCTTTTCAAAAGGGAAAAAATTTTTTTTTTTTTTTTAAAATTTGGCCGCCCTGAAAAGGGTTTTTCGGAGGGGGCCCTTCGACCCTAAAAGGGTTTAAATGTTTCTGTCAGACACTGCCACGGGGTATTTGGTACAACCCAATCAACTTCGAAAACTTCCACTAGTGGAGCGGCTGGATTGAGGGGGACTGACCTTTCAACTCTGAGTTTTACCTCCCCTAGGGGCCCTACTCTCACTCTTGGGTATAAAAGCCCCAATGTGTCATTTATCCCTTTTTGTTTCATACTAGGGGAAAATGTTTCCCAGTGGGGACTGACCCCCTAAATTTTAAAGGGGTGATGGACTGATTACACCTTTAAAGTATCTTCTGCTTCTATCAACTTTTCTGTATTGCTGAAGAAGCCTACTGTGTGGCGAAACTTTTCAAATAAAGATACCTAATGTTGATTATGTTATTTTAAGTAACTGCAACCCCTCCATTTAGTGTGAGGATGTAAAGAATGCTCAAAAACAGTCCCAGGGGTTGGGAATTCGATTCCTCTCCGGGAAGACTTTTGGGGGGCTGTGAAGCCACCACACCCATCAGTGACTTTGTATAAACCAAGAATTACTGTATCGAACGCCGATTTGGGGACTCAGCAGAAGGGGTATACATTAGTATTCCACAGTCCTAGTGAATGTACCTTACAGCATTTCACGATGTACCAGGTTTTGCGCACCGGGTATGGATCGTTCAGTAAAACAGCCAGTTGAAATATTTTTGGCTGTATGAACTGATTTTTGATATGTTAAAGAAAGTGTTTTGCAACAAAAAGGAAATGCAAGGTCCTAATCCAATCCAAGTGATCCAACCACTACGAAGGGGGGAAAGGTTGGCTAGTTTTGTTAAAAAATTTCCAATGTTCCCTCCAAGGCAAAAACGTGTGTTATGGTAGCCATTCACCAGATATTGCAGTTCCTATGCAGTAAGACTCGAGACAGTAGCTAAAGCGTTTAAAGAAGCATTATCTGCAGGATACCCCCTTAACCCCTAGCAACAGAAAATGGAGGTGAATTCTGTAAGGATTTTTGAAATTTGTGCCCTTTACAAGTCCTAAATCCCTTGTTCCTCATCATCCTGCGCAATGGTTAGCGGAACGCCAAATAAGAAAGTATTGATTTTTGAGAGCACTATCAACCCCAAACAGTAAAATTTGGGGATGAAGTTATCCCTGAGGCATTTGCTAAAATTCGCTTCAATGTTTCTATAGGTGACACCCCACATTAAATTTTTTGGTGTAATAAATTTTGCCTTATGGTTGCAATTCTAACCCAAAACCCAAATTTACAATCAAAATAACCCGAATAAAAGAGAAAGACGAGACGTTTCGGCCCCGACTTGGCCCATTGATTTTGTCAAGGGGTCCAAGTCGGACCGAAACGGTCGTAAGCTTCTCTTTTTTTTGTGCGGGTTATTTGTGTATTGTTCCAGTCACGGTTTTGTGCCTTTTTGTTATTTACCAAATTACAACCCCTGAGATTTCATGCAACTCGTACCTTTGTCAAAGGTTTTTAGAAAAATCCGTGAAACATTCAAAAATCAACAGCAGAATTTACAAAGTTGCAAAACTCGACAAACCCATAAAAAAATCAAAGTAGGTTCGAGGTTATGCTGACAATTTTTAACAAAACTCGCAATCCCTAAGTTGATCAAAATTTTGTTGGTCTTATCGAGTAGTTGAACATACCCCTGGTAATAAGTAAAAGGGTTAGAGAAATTTAGTATGGTCGTTGGGGAAATCGTTTAGTCATAGGGAATTTAGTATGTAGATAAAGACCACCCGTATTCCCCTTGAAAATCTCCTGATTGTCCTACCTCTGGGAACTCATCGCGATCAACCAATGGTTATCCTAGTACCACAGGTTTGAGGAAAAACCTCAAGTTCATTTGTTTACCAAAAACCCAGGATTTGCCTCAAAATCGCATGATTTAGCCAGGAAACAGAGTTTGATCCCCCCCGGAAATGCCCCCATTTCTGCAATATAATCCCCCCAGCGTTTTGGGGTTGGAAATGTAAAAACCTTGTTAATGAAAACAGTACACTTACAGTATTAAAAAGGAATTTTTTTTTTGTTTCCGCCCAAATTTGGATTTAACGCTAATTTGAGGCCCCGAATTGCCTTTCTGTTAAACATTTTTTTCTTTTAAAATTCCTTTCCTCGAACCCCGAGTCCATGAATCGTCATCGATAAAAATTTTTTTTTTTTCACTTCTATTGGGAAACCCAACGTTTGAGTTTCTTTCGATGGTTGTGCTTATCTACCTTTATTGCGTTACGCCTTTACAGTTTCGTTACGTAATTTCCCATTCCAAATTTTTACTTATGTATGTTTAAGTTCAATTGGGGTCTTTGCTTGTAAGAAAACCCCCAAAGCCGTACACCCCCCGCCTTTTGTGGGCCTGATGTCGGGACCATAGTTAGCGCGCCGAGCTCTCATTATACCATTTTCCCTGAACCAGTTCCCCGTAACAAGGTTTCCAGTAATGATCACTCCCAAACCCTTTTGTGTAAATCATTGACTGATTCATATTGCTGCTAAACCTAGCAGGATTTCAAACCCCCGTACCCTAATTTTGAGAGTCAGTCGGTTGGGAGCGAGAGGCAGGTTGGCTGTTGGTGTTTCCCCCTATTTCCTTAATTATATACTCCCCACCTACTTGAGTTTTCCCTTACCCCATCCACTTTTCGAAAAACCCACTTGACATAATATCTTTGGGATCAGGAGTCCACTGATCAGTTTCTAGTTTTTTTTGGGTTGTCTATTATATTAGATGAATTGTGATAGAAAATTTTAAGACTCTGAAAAACGAGAAAAACCCCAATTGTAGAAAGGTCACAAACAGATTAAACTAGCAATAGAGGTTGCATGTATTTATAGTTAAAAAAATTATTTTTCTGTGATATTTTTGTTGGAATGGAAAAAATTAAAAAGCTTTCCCCATTAATTCTTAGGGGAAATATTATTTCGGTTTTTTTGGGCCCAAACCCTTTTGGAATGGTTTGGGATTAACGAGGGTCCCTGTATTTTTTTTTTCCCTTTAAAAAATTTTTTCAAACTGTTTGCATAAAATATAATGCAAAACCTAAAGTTTATTCCTTTGTAGCTAAATACGCAATTCTGTTTAAAAAAATTGCGTATATCAATGGGTCAGCCATACTGATCCGGCAATCCTAAAACGGGCTAAATTTTGGCTCATTTTTCAAATTTCCGGGGCCCTGACCAAAAGTATTGCTATTTCGCAAATACATGTTTAAAGTCACGCAAAACGGGAAGCCATTCCAATTTGTTTTTCTCCCAGTTTTGTTATAAACCTTTAAATTTAACCCCACCAGGTTTTCAAAAAAAAAAGGAAATGTTTCGTTTTGTGAAGGCAAACACCTACATCGGCACTGCAGTGCATAAGAAAAAAAACTGTGATTGTGTTTTTGGTGTAAAAAAGAAAATTTGCAGTGTATTTTTATTGGTTTTATGGTTTTATTTAGTTTTTTTTTGGGCTCATTTGACGAACAAAAAATAGAAAAAAATGATTCGATTGGTTTCAGGGTTTAAAGTACCTTTAAACTGTGCTAAAATAGAGAAAAGTTCGATTTTTCAATGTTTAAGAGCAACAAATCCATCTTATCCATTACGTATCCAACTGGCCAGCCTAAAACGGTCCGGATGGGTTTAATTATTTTTTACAATTATTACAATAATGCAGAATTGGATAACTAAGTAAATCTTCTATTTTTGGTGAATAAAATTCAGAATGGGAAAACAAAATTTTAATTAAGGGGCCCCGAAACCCTGAAATGAACAGAGAAAATGTTTTTACCAGTGCAGCTAGCTAAAGTATATGTTTGGGGTATATCATATCTTAGTATCTGTTAGTACCCCCTATATATTTTTAATTTAAAGATCCCCGCTAGGCCCCCTGGCGCACGTTGGGGCGTCACGTGATGCAGTATTGAGCATCGCTCACCATGTCCCTCAGTTCCGCATAATCCACAGGCAGGCTGGGGGTTCCCCCCCACGACTTTGCAAATACAAGCTTACCCCCCAACCCAGTGTATTTCTACACCCCCTTTATCCTAGAACCCACACGTTAAAATGGTGCCGAGGGGTCCGAAAATTTGAGTTACAGTGATTTGGAGTTAAAATTTTACGGGCCATCAGCCATTTTTATGACTGCCCCTGGGCCCCCCGAGCCGAGTCCCTTCACTACCCCCCACGTTACACCCCGGGAAAGTCGGATTTTTTTTTCTGTACCCCATTTGAAACTGGCATCTCTTGAAATTTTTTGTGAAACTGGCCCCAAATTTCCCAAATTTTTTTCACTTGATTGGTATGAAATAGGTAAAAGGGCGGTTTTTAACTCGTCGACAGAAAAGAAGGGAAATTAGCGAAATAGAGAAGTTTTGTCCCAAATGGAACAATGGAATTGGCCCAAAGAAAACGTGATGCATAAATTGGCCAATACTGCAAATTTGCGAGAGCATAATTTTTAAGTTTTCCCTCAAATTTTTTTACTTTTGGCTTATCACCTTTTAAATGATTTCTATCATTTATAAGACAAAAAAATTTTTTAATTATCAACATTGAAACAAGTTTGCAAGCAGGGTTGTGAAGCAAAAAGGGGTAATAACTTGTATGACTTAGAGGGTATTTTTTAACCCCTTAAACTGTCCAAAAGAAGAATACGTTTGCCGGCACGCGCTCCAATATTTTGAAAAATAATTGCTTTTTTTTTTTTTAATTGAAAAGGCTTTTTTTTAAAGGCAAGGATAAAAAAAAATTTTTTAGGGTCAGTCTTACCTATAAGCCCCCAAATTGGGGTAAATGATGAGGGGTTTGGCAAAATGGGGCCTGCGCTTGCAGAAATAATAAACATTATGTTTTTTCAAAAATTTTTTTTATTTTTTGTTTTCATGTATGATAATGTTTTGTTGCAGCCCTTTTTATTTCATAGCCAAATTTTTGTTTAGAAAAAAATGTTTGGTATGTTAGTTTTTGTTGTTTGGGGGGGGGGGGGGGGGGTTTTTGATTTGGTTTTTGGGGGGGGGGGGGGGGGGGAAAAGTCTATGTAAAAAACCGTGAATTTTGGTCCCCAAAAATATTGAGGGGATATATTACAATGCTGATTTTAAATTGTTAACCAGAATAATATAAAAAACATGAATCGTCGTAAATTGTACAAAAATTTACTTTTTGCTTTAATAACGTTGTTATTTAAAAACTGTATGTTAATAAATGATGTTATTTAAAAACACAGACTCCCCCAATGCCTCCCCACTGCGGGCCTATTTCCCCCCTTTACCCCCGCAACTGGCACCACCCCCCCACCATCAGTTGGTGTGTGTTTTGTTTTTTTTTTTTGTTTTAAATACAAATAAAATTTTAAACCCTTCATGACTGCATATTGGAATGGCATTAGGAAAAGGGATTAGACGGGGACATGTGTTTATCTTGAACAAGCAAGAATCAAACATTTTGCTATTGTAATAATAACAATAGTAAAAAATAAAATAATAATAAAAATAATAATAAATACGAATTTAAGAGAAGGAAAAATTTTACAAAAATACGAAGAAATGGGTTTTACAAAAATGTCGTATGGCTTTGTTTATGTGGAGTGAACATTATCTCCCTGCTCTTCCAAACATTTCACAAAAATTTCAGCAGTGAGGCGGTGGTTTTAATAAAATAATTTTTAAATTAAAAATATACATTTTTTTTTAATACTGTATTATTTTTAACTGTAGATTAATAAATATTTTTATAAATAATAATAGTACATTTATAATAACATGATTTTTATTAACATGTATTTATTAAATCCATTGCCCCAATCATGCCTCTACCACTCCCTCACACTCAATCCCCCCCAAGAAATTTTTGTGAAAATTTGGGAAAGCGGAGATAAAGTTCACTCCGCATAAACAAATCACACTGAGATGTTCAACCACTCCCCCGTATTTTGTACAATTTCCTTCTTCAATTATATCATATTTATTATTATTTTTATTATTATTATTTTATTACTATTGTATTTTTACTTAGCAAAATGTTTTAAACTTTGCATGTTCAAGAGTAAACCAAGATGTCACCCTCTAAAACCTGTCCGAAAGCCATTCCAATAGCAGTCATGAATGGGTTTACATTATTTATACTGTAGTTTAAAAGCAAATAATGAAAAAACAAAAAACTCCCAACTGAGTGGTGGGAAGGGGTGGTGCCCGTTGCAGGGGGTTTGGGGGGAGGGTTTTTAGGGCTCTCAGGTGGTGGGAAAATTTAAAAAGATTTGGCGGCTGGGAATTTGGTGTCTGGGAATTTGGCGGTTGAAATTCGCGAATGTGTTTTAAGCCGTGAAAGTGAAAAAAAGAATGTTGAGGGGACCTTTATACAAAGGGATTTACAAGTCCTATTTATGTTTCTAGAAATCCACCACTGTATGGTACTCCCCAAAAAGATGGTTCATAATTTTTTTATCGATTAGCACAAGAAACTGCCCATTTACCCAAATTTTTAACACCCCAAAAACGTGGTCAAATTTGCCAATTTGGCCAATTTCACGAAAATTAAAAAATATGACTTTCAAAATAAAGGTCAGGGAAGAGCAATGCAGACATTCCGGCTCAAAATAACATTTCTTCGTTCTCAGTCATGTCTCCGGGCCCCCTTATATTGCTCTTGCTTTTCTATTTTGAATTTTTATTCAAACAAAAAAAAGAAAATTTACTATTATGCAGACTACTGCAATACGTAATAATTTAAAATAACATAAACCCATTCATGATGCTTTAGAATGGTATTTTAAATTTTGGACAATGACACATTTTTTTTACCTTTTGAAATCGGCAAAAAACAAACATTTTCCCACTTTGAGCTCCCTTTTCCCTTCTTTTTTTTAGTAAAATCAATCAAAATCACCTTTATTCCCATAAGTTTTCCCTTCTATCAAATGAGACCCAAAAAAACGAAATACAAACATAAATACAGTGGGGCCCCCCCTAGGCTTAAAAGTGCAGAGGGGGTTGTTTTGCGAAATGTTCGGTATGAGAAGAATTTTCCCCCTAAAAAAAATGGAAAACAAATTAAACCCTTTTCAAAACACCCAAAAATATGAAAAAAAAAATTTTACCAAAAGAAATAAAATTTTCCCACAACAAAAAGAAGGATACATCACAAAAGTAGAGTAGTACATGCACAATATATATTGTGCATGTACTACTCTACTAAAAGAAGAATAAAAAGACACTTACCTTTATTGAAGATGCAGCAATGACTGATGAAACACGTGCCTGGGTGCCTTTTCCTCCTGATACTGTAGGTCCCGTTTGGATTTTCTTCCAGAACAGGCCTTATCACATGTGTATGCCCCTACGATTCTTAATCTTCAAAAAAACCTTTTCGGCTTTAAATTCACCAAAATGAGCACTAGTTCCCGGGGGATTTTTCCCCGTTCACCTGGGTGTTTTGACTGGTGTGGGGTTTCATCCCGGAAGAAAATTAAAGGGCCCCAAGGGGAAAAAGTTACAGTCTTCGATGACATGACTTTTTTGGGTTATTGGGTGGCAAATCCTCGGGGGGTTAATTGTTTTTTTGGGATTCTCAAAAAGCCACCCAAAAAACGGTGCACAGCAGCAGCAGCAGAGTGACGGTGGGACAGCAGAACAGAGCACGCAGAACAGACGATGCTACAGGGAAAACAGACGATGCAAAAGCAGCAACAGACATGCTACAGCACACAAGAGCAAGCAGCAACAGACATGCACAGAAAGGGGAGACAAGCTACAGCGCAGCAGACGATGCTACAGCAGCAGGCAGCAGCTGACAGTGCAGCGCACTGTACCACCAATAGAGCGATGGTTGATTGGGGTTATTATACAACCTGGCCCCTCGGGGCACGCACTCCACTTTCTACTTCTCAATGACTTTTTCTTCATCTCTATAGTAATTCTCACCCTTATTGCTGTAGGGTGGCACTAGAAGCTTTCTTGGGGCCCATGGTCATTATTTTCCAGAAAAAAAAAAACCAAAAACACTAATTATATGAAAAAGTTCCGATTGTATGCTTGGATGTTACCGCGGAGGCTGGCTGGTAAACAATGCCACGGCGGAACATGTGAGTGTGGCTCAGGCCCCAACATTGGACGCGTCTCGGACGAAGGGCGGTGAGTGGGTTTTTGGGCGGTATGCGAGGCAAAATTTTTGCGAAAAAAAAGCGAGCGGTATGCGGATTTACGGTTTGCGATGCGTGTGGTATGCGGGGGGGTCCACTGTACTATACGAATATAGACCACAAAGTCGGCATTTTAATAAAAAAAAAGATCGGAGTTTTTTTTTTCTCATTATGCACTGCGTGCTCCAGGATTTTTTTTATTTGGTGCACACTGACCACACAGACCCTTCACATGTGGGCCTACCAGCTTTCTCCTCTTGATTTTAAGCCGCTAGAATTTTTTGAGTTTATATCGTCAAACCCCGGTACCTCATAAGACGTATACAGTGGTCCCTCGCTTTTCGCAGTTCTCGGGCAATCGTAAATTTCGCCAATCATGGGGTATTTTCGTATAAACATGGACTCGTTTTCATAGGTTGACTTGCGAATAGTAGTTCGTGGGGGACGCATACGCACGGTGTGAGCCAAGGGGCCCCCCTACCCAGCCAGTCTGGCATTGTTTACCGTGAGTGAAGGGCCCCCCAAGTGCTACGAAAAAAATTATTACTTTCCACTATTTTACCTTGCGTACTAATAAGCTACCCTGGCTCCCAAAAGAAAGCTCCTAGTGCCCCGCCCGTGGTAAAGAAAGGGGAAAAATTTCTGTATGTACAGGACAAGTCTTGGGCCTTTTTGGGAAGTGTTTTTAAAAAGACCCGAAACAGAGCTCTCTCCACAGTCATTTCGAGACGGACTGAGGGATTTAAGGTGGGCTGTGGCATTAAGAAAAAGAGAAGAGAAGAACTCCCGAGAAGCATTGGCTTTAGGTGTGGTGGGAAGGGGATTCCCCTTCCAAATGTAAAAAATCCAATCTCTCTCCTCCCCTCTCCCATACACTAAGAAGAATCTCCAATAAAGGTAAGTGTTATGCTGTTTTGTTTCATTCATCATTTCCCTTGTATTGTTTATGTACTACTAAATGTATATTTCATGTAAAATTTTTTTTTTGTTTTAATATTTTGGGTGTCGGAAGGATTAATTGTATTTAAATTTATTTTTGGGGGGGAAAATTGATCGCAAATCGTAAATTTCATTTAAGTAGCTCCTCCGGGAACGGTTTAATTCGAAAACGAGGGCCCACTGTATATACGGCCGCCGAAGTAAGGGGTTTTTAAAGAGGGCAATTTTCTGTGGTTCCCTGGAGGAGTTCCGGGGGTAACGCCTGCGGCCCGGTCTTGCCCGGGCCCTCCTGGGGGATCAGACCCTGATCAAAGGCTGTTGCTGCGGGCTGCACGAAAACCCACGTACGAGCTACACCCCCGGTGATCAGGAACTGACTTTGGTGCTTGTCCAGTCGCTTGAAGACTGCAGGGGTCTGTTGGTAATCCCCCTTGTGTTTTGCTGGGAGGCAGTTGAACGTTCGGGCCCCGAACTTATTGTATGGTTTTTAAACGTGTAGTGCACCCTGCTTTTCTTGGGGGGTGGTGCATGTCTGCCAAGTTTTTGTTTGTAGTGAGTATTTTGTGTGCTTTCGGTACTGCCCCTCTGGATTTTCCAGGGTATATAATCATGTATCTCTCCCCCCTGGTTTCGGGGAATACAGGTTTGGAACTAAAGCGCTCCAGTAATTGAGGTGGTTTTATCTCCGTTATGCTGCCTGAAAATTCTCTGTCATTTTCTAGGTCGGCAATTTCACCTGCCTTTAAAGGTGCGTTAGTGTGCAGCAAAATTCCGCCTAGTAGAACAAGGGCCTGAAGGTGTCATCATGGGGTTGGCCTCCCTAGTTTTAAGGTTCTCATTATCCTCCTGTCATTTTTCTAAAGATGCGATTGATCAAAAGTTATGGGGCCTTGAAGGTGAGATCCCCCGACATGCACCCCAGGTTTTTCGTTGGTGTTTTTGCTCTTTTTTTTTGGCCAGAATTTGTTTTTACTCTGATGAGATTTAATTTCCTCTGTTTACCTATCTGAGTAATAAGATAGATAATTTTATAAGATAATTTTTTTTTTTTTTTTTAAAACCCGTACTTACTGAGTTATAGACCCTAAGTTGGCTCTGGTGCTCACCTGATGGCAACATCCGTTTCGCCGCTTTCAGAAGTGTGCGATTTACCTTTTTTTTCCTTTTTTTTTAAAATTTTATAATTTTTATGTTTGATAATTTAATTTATAATAGTTTTGTGGGGGTTTTATGCAATCTTTTCGAACTAATATTATGTTTGAAATGTATCAAATTGTAACACTCACATGATAGGCGAACATTTTCATGTCGGTCATTTTCATTGCCTAGAAAAATTATACAAAGTATTTATAGGGCCCAGCTGTTTGACATGCTGAGTATGAAAATTCTTGAAGCATGGTGTTTTGACAAGGGTCAGAATGTGCCCTGCTGGAGGGGGGGACCTTGCCTTTGTGTGTTTTTCTCTTTCACAAAAATGTCTTTTTTTGCTATAGCCTGTGCCCGTTGTAATCTTCGTTGTTGCCTGCCTGCCCGCCCAGGTCTGCTTTTATGCCCGTCCAGTTCGTTTTTTGTTTTTTTTTTTTGTGTGTGCTGGAGTAAATATGAACTCT
>NW_026498070.1:0-37778 GCF_026875155.1 Cherax quadricarinatus | reverse complement strand
ATGAGATCAGGCAGGACTACAAAGAGACCTGGACAGGCTAAAACACATAGTCCAGCAGCTGGCTTCTCGAATTCAACCCCGCCAAATGCAAGGGCATGAAGATCGGGGAAGGGCAACGAAGACCGCAGACAGAGTATAGGCTAGGTGGCCGAAGACTGCAAACCTCACTCAAGGAGAAAGATCTAGGGGTGAGCATAACACAAGCACGTCCCCGGAAAGCACACATCAAGCAGATAACTACTGCAGCATATGAAAGAATCGATGAGAATAGCGTTACGACATCTTAGTAAGGAATCATTCAAGACACTGTACACTGTGTACGTCAGGCCTATACTGGAGTATGCAGCACCAGTTTGGAGCCCACACCTGGTCAAGCACGTCAAAAAATTAGAGAAAGTGCCAAGGTTTTGCAACGAGGTTAGTTCCGGAGCTCAGGGGAATGTCTACGAAGAAAAAAAGGAAATCGGCCTGACGACACTGGGGGGAAAGAAGGGTTAGGGGAGACATGATAACGACATACAAAATACTACGTGGAATAGATGAAGTGGACAGAGACAGGTTTGTTCCAGAGAAGGGACGCAGAAACAAGGGATCATAATTGGAAGCTGAAGACTCAGACGAGTCAAAGGAATGTTAGGAAGTATTTCTTCAGTCATAGAGTTGTCAGGAAGTGGAATAGTCTAGCAAGTGGAGAGAGGAACTATACATAGCTTTAACATGAGGTATGATAAAGCTCGTGGACCAGGGAGAGAGAGGACCTAGTAGCGCCCTTGAAGAGGCAGGGCCAGGAGCTGAGTCTCGACCCCTGCAACAAAATTAGATGGAGTACAATTAGGTGAGTACTGTAAATAATTTTGCAGTTTAAATTTCTTGTCTACATAAATACCGAGTATTAGAATGTCACTAAAAATCTTGTTAAATGTCTAGAAGAAAAATAACACAGTCAAAATTGGTTTGTGAAAACATACAATGATTTTAAAGTTTTTGACCTGCATGAACTGTATCACTATAAATAACAAGAGCATTTCACCCCTCCATGGAGATGTTGTTTTATTTAATATCACATACCTGCAAGTCCCTCCCAAGAAGCTCATTTCTAGTAATCCCTTCCTTAAATCACTTGTTAATTCTTATGCCTTAACTCAACAAGTTTATTATCGTTCTTTAAATAGGGAGGTGGGAACAAGAGCAGATGCAGCCCTGCCAGAAGGACTCTGTTTAGATCCATCAGTGTATATAACTTGTGAAACTTATTACTACCAGCTAGAAGGAAATTTCTTCTTTGAGCAGTTTGTTTTAACAACTGGGCGTCTACACTTCAAATTGAATTGTTTGCAATCCTAATGGTGCTAAAGCTAATTATGACACTGAGCTTGACTACCATCATTTCTGATTTTTTTTCATCACTGAAGGCTCTTGACTCTAATAATGACTCCAACAACATGCTTATTGGAGAAGCCCAGTTATGGATACTCAAAAATTTCCCGTACAATTGCTATAGATCCCATCACACAAATTTGGGTTATTCCTTCATGATAAAGTTTATGTTAGCTAAGAAAGCACCTTGAAATGAGAATGTAGAATATAACTTTGGTATAACTGCGTCTAGCATTAGGGAATAATATTAGGAGAGGGAAGTAAATAAATTTAAAATGATTGTTATAGAAATGCAGTTAGAAGCCTGAGTAGATCTATAACCCACTATGATAACATGAACGTAGATAAGCATGTTCATGGAGCAACTTGCAATGTGAACAGACTGATGATGTAGTAGCCAGGCTTAGGCTTGGGTTTCAAGTACTTTTGGTAGTTAGGGAGGGCACACAGATGATGATCAAACTAAATGCAAATTATGTGATCAGGCATATGGTCACTGACTTGAAAAACTATGTGCTTAAATGTACACTTAATGAGGAAATAGAGATAGCAGTAAAAACTGTAATGTTGAAGGTTACAGTCCCTGGACCTTTATGTGCCTCATTCTTTAATGTTTGAGGTACAGTCCCTGGAACCCATTTATGTGCCTCTTGTATGTTGAGGGTCACAGTCCCTGGAACCCATTATGTGCTCTGTAAATGTTGAGGTTTACGTCTCTGGTACCCATTATGTGCCTCTGTAATGTTGAGGGTTACAGTCCCCCTGGGGGGGGGACCCACTTATGTGCCCTCTGATCATGTTGAGGTACTGTCTCTGGACCCATTATGTGCTCTGTAATGTTTGAGGGTACAAGTCATGGTCCCATTTTATGTGGCTCTGTAATGTTGGAGAGGGGTAAGAAGTCTCTGGACATTTGTGCCTCTTGTATTGTTGAGGTAACAGTCCCTGGACCCATTATGTTCCTCCCTGTTATAATGTTGAGGTTAGTTGCAACCCCTGAATGGGGTTACAATGATTATTATGTATATATAATGTATATTACCTTTTTCATTAATTTTATATTGCTTTATATTTGCGATAATAGCTAATTCGTTAAATATATTGCTTTATATTCTTATTTTGACTTATGTTGTTAGGATGTATACTAAAAATGTGCTCAGTTAGTCCTGATTGTCAAAATAATGTAATGTATCGCTTGTCGCTCGTTTTACTGCCGGGCTTCTGAGCTCGCTTCTGTCCACGTAAGCTATCACGTGATCGAGGGTGGGGGTTGTCCTCACCTCTCGGAAGTATTCTAGGTCTGCTGGTGGACTCGCTCTCTCTGGGGGAGTTGGGCAGAATTTGTCGGTCTCTTTATTCTTGTTCCAGTTTGTAGAACTCTGTTCTCACAGACAATTGTTTAGGGAACTTAGTGGATTCTTCGACGTTTTGTACTCAGGGTTGTGTGTCACATGACACTCTGGCAGTATCTCTGGGTCCTTAGCTTATACGCTTCTGACTAATTTTGTACTGGATTCTGTGCATTGTCCCCCCCCCACACGTCGGGGTTTTTCCTATGATGAACGTAGATTCCAGTTTTTTATGGGAGTTTTGTAACTTTTGTGGAGGATCTGCAGATTGGCCCTCTTAGTGTCCTTATATTATCTCCTTGTTCCTGATTCTGTTGGCGCAGTCGATTGATATTGGGGGGGGCTTTGCCTATTGGGCTTAGCATTCTTTGTTGTCAAGCAGACTGTTCCGGTTGCCAGCTCGGTTCAGAAGTTGTTTATTGAGGACTTTTCAAGTCCACTTGTGTTTAAAGTTTATTCGAGGTCCTTGACGACATAGCTAACTACACTTCTTTAAGTTACAGACACACATACAACCAATCTCCTAAGAAAATCTCCAAGATGTAGGCATATATCAAAGATAAGGCCCTTCGTTCCTTCCTCAATCAGCTCCCTCGCACTGTACCATTCTTTCATTTTTACCCTTATCTTACATATGGATATTTGTGCATGGGCGACATTAATCATAAAAATTATCCAATTCACCTTTAAAACCCACCTAATACCAGCAAAGCTGCAGTAGTATGATAACAAATTCCCACACCCGCCAGCATACTCACCAATTTCCCCCCCCAAAAGTCTCTGGAATCTTGCATCACCATTATGAACACATCCCATTACTATTCATGTGCCCTACTACATACACAGAACCAAACATGCAAATATATACCCCCCCTACACTCAGACTTTTCCTCACCTACCTAAAACAGGACACATGGACCACAACACAGGACACAGATCTCTTTTTGCTAAACCTTGTGGTCCTTATCACACTGTTGGTAAAAAACTCTATGAATACATAAAGGGACCAAAATATGGAATTATTACCAGAAGATATTAAAGTAATCCACAGTCCTGAGGATAAATCAGGTTTTAAGGACTCTTCTCATAAGGCCACTCTTAATCACCCTAGAGACTAAATTGGCTCAAATACTCAGCACACATTTACTCACCCTATGTACTCCCACATCTTAATGATGAAACAATCACCTTTGAACCTTTTATCCATTGTTGACAGGATTTTATATTTGAATCAATTGTTTACACAAAAAAGTATTTTCGAAATATAAATTTTATCTTTACTTTTTACCAATTTTGATTCATTTATAATTAATATTCTTCTGTTACAACCGAAAATACTTTTTTACTATCATAACTGTTACAACTATGATATACTTTCTCCTTTAGAATTAAGTAAGGACTGTAGTCAATAATGTTAAGTTGGATCCATAATGCCTAGGCATAATAGAGGCTATCTTTGCTTTGCAACCATATTGTTAAAAACCAAAATCTCATTGTTCTGTTTCAAAGGACAGAAAATAAAATAAAATAAATATATAATAAATAAATAAATAGTTTCCTGAGGCCTTTGTGTTTATCCTTATGCTGTTTTGCACTAACGTCCACCCAGGATGGATATGACCTGCACAATTTATAAAACTTGCCCACTTGGGTGGCAAAATCTAATCTACACATAAATAACACTCTTTACGTGGTAACAGATAATATAATCTTATAAAATAATTCATTAATCCTGTATAATCTTCAATTATCAATAACTGAGGGCCCAGCTCCCGGGACCCATTATGTGCTTTGTAATGTTTGAGGTACAGTCCTGGACCCATTATGTGGCCTCTGTAATGTTGAGGTAACAGTCCCTGGACCATTATGTGCCTCTGTAATGTGGATGTACAGTCCCTGGACCATAATATGTGCCTTGTAATGTTTGAGGTACAGTCCCTGGACCCATTATGTGTTGCCTCTTGTAAGTTGAGGGTACAGTTTCCCTGGACCCATTTTGTGTCTCTGTTAATGTTTGTTAGGTACATGTCCTGGGGGCCCATGATGTGCTCTGTAATGTTGAGGGTACAGTCCTGGGACCATTTTTTATGTGGCTCTGTAATGTTGGGTACAGTCCCCTGGACCCATTATGTGCCTCTGTAATGTTGAGGTACAGTCCCTGGACCCATTATGTGTCCTCTGTAATGTTGAGGTACAGTCCTGTGGACCCAATGTTGTGCTCTGTTGTATTGTTGTAGGTACAGTCCTGGACCCACATTATGTGCATCTGTATGTTGAGGGTACAGTCCCTGGGACCCATTATGTGCGCTGTAATGTTGGAGGTACAGTTCCACTGGACCCAATATGTGTTCTCTGTAATGTTGAGGGTAACAGTCCCTGGGCCCTTTAGTGGCTCTGTAAATGTTGAGGGTACAGTCCTGGCACCCATTATGGGCCTCTGTAATGTTGTGGTAACAGTTCCCTGGGACCCATTAGGGCCTCTGTATTGTTCAGGTACAGTCCTGGACCCATATTATGTGCTCTGTTGGTGATGTTGAGGTACAGTCCCTGGACCCTTATGGTTGCCTCTGTATGTTGAGGTACAGTCCCTGGCCATTTATGTGCCTCTGTAATGTTGGCTAGGGTACAGTCCCTGGACCCATTTTTGTGCCTCTGTAATGTTGAGGTCAGTCCCTGGACCCATATGTGCCTCTGTATAATGATTGGAGGTACATGTCCTGGACCCATTTTGTGCCTATGTAAAGTTTGAGGTACAGTTCCCCTGGAACCATTATGTGCATCTGTAATGTTGAGGTACAGTCCCTGACATTATGTGCCCCTCTGTAATGTTGAGTACCACGCCCTGGTAAACCCATTATGTGCCTCTGTCGTTAATGTTGTGGTACAGTCTGGACCCCATTATGTGCCACTGTAATGTTGAGGTACAGTCCCTGGGACCCATTATTTCGTTGCCTCTGTAATGTTGAGGTACAGTCCCTGGACCCATTATGTGCCTCTGTAATGTTTGAGGTTCAATTCCTGGTCCCATTATGTGCCTCTATAATGTTGGAGGTACAGTCCCTGGGAACCCATTAATGTGCCTCTATAATGTTGGAGGTAAGTTCCCTGGAACCCAATTATGTGCCTCTATAATGTTGAGGGTTCAGTCCTCTGACCCATTATGTGCCTCTGTAATGGTTGAGGTACAGTCCCTGGAACCCATTTATGTGCCATCTATAATGTTGAGGGTACAGTCCCTGGATCCCATTATGTCCTCTGTAATGTTGAGGTACATTCCCTGACCCAATTATGTGCCTCTTATGATGTTGAGCGTTACGTCTCTGGACCATTTTGTGCCTCTGTTATTGTGAGTACAGTCTCTGGACACATTATGGTCTCTGTAATGTTTGAGGTTACTGTAACATTGTCATTATTGTGCCTCTGTAATGGTATTTGAGGTACAGTCCCTGGACACATTATGTGGCTCTGTTAATTGTTGAGGTACAGTCCCTGGACCCATTTTATGTGGCCTCTGTAATGTTGAGAGCTACAGGTCCCTGGACCATTTGGGCCTTTGTAATGTTGGAGGTACAGTCCCTGGACCATTATGTGCCTCTGGTAAGTGTTGAGGTACAGTTCCCTGGACCCAGTATGGCCTCTGTAATGTTGGACGGTACAGCTCCCTGGAACCCATTATGTGCCTCTTGTAATGTTGAGGTACAGTCTCTGGTGACCCATTATGTGCCTCTGTTAATGTTTATGTACAGTCTCTTGACCTCATTA
Organism: Cherax quadricarinatus; assembly: GCF_026875155.1. NCBI lineage: Eukaryota > Metazoa > Arthropoda > Malacostraca > Decapoda > Parastacidae > Cherax > Cherax quadricarinatus. The sequence continues at coordinate 31,290 of NW_026498070.1, read as the reverse complement.
TGTGCCCTCTTCGTAATGTTGAGGTGGTACAAGTCCTGGAAACCATTATGTGCCTCTCTGTAATGTTGAGGTAACAGCTCCCTGGACCATTTAATTGCTCTGCTTTAATGTTGAGGTTACAGTCCCTGGGACCATTTTGTGCCTCTGTTAATGTTGAGAGGTACAGTCTGGGACCCATTATGTGCCCTCTGTAATGTTGAGGTACAGTCTCTGGACCCTTGTTCCTCTGTAATGTTGAGGTACAGTCCCTGGACCATTATGTGGCCTCTGTAAATGTTGACGGTTACAGTCTCTGGACCATCATTAGGTGCTCTGTAATGTTGAGGTACAGGTCCCTGGACCCATTATTGCCTCTGTTGTACTGTTGAGGTACAGTTCTCTGGACCCCATTATGTGCTACTGTAAATGATTGACGGTGTACAGCCCCTGGACCCCCATAATGTGGCTTCTGTAATGTTGGGTACAGTCCCTGGACCCATTTATGTGGCTTCTGTATTAATGTTAAAGTACAGTTCCCTGGACCCATTATTGTGTCTTTGTAATGTTGAGGGTACAGTCCCTGGGACCCATTATGGCCTTCTGTAATGTTGAGGTAACAGTCTGGGCCCATTATGTGATCTCTGTTAATGTTGAGGTACAGTCCCTGGACCCTTTATGTGACTCTGTAATGTTTTGAGGTACTGTCTCAGGACCCTTTATGTGCCTCTGTATGTTTGAGGTCCAGCTTCTCTGGACCCATTTGTGACTCTGTAATGTTGAGGGTACAGTCCCTCTGACCCATTATGTGGCCACTGTAATGTTGAGTACAGTCTCTGGGAGTACCCATTTGTGCCTCTGTAATGTTGAGGTACAGTCACTGCGACCCATTTAGTGCCTTCTGTAATGTTGAAGTACAGTCTCTGGAACCATTATGTGCCTCTGTAATGTTGAGGTACAGTCCCTGGACCCATTAGTGCCTCTGAGATACACTGCCGTAGAGGTTCCAGTCCTGGACCCCATTATTGTGCCTCTTTAATGTTGAGGTACAGTCCTGGGACCATTTATGTGCCTCTGTAATGTTTCGAGGTACGGTCTGGTACCCATTATGTGCCTCTGTAATGTTGGAGGGTACAGTCTCTGGACCCAATTATGTGCTCTGTTATGTTGTGGTTACTGTTCCTGGACCATTATGTGCTCTGTAATGTTGTGGGTAGGGTCTATGAACCCATTATGTGCCTCTGTAATGTTGAGGTTACAGTCCTGGACCCATTTATGTTTCCTCTGTAATGTTGAGGTATGTTGAACCCCTGGAATGGGTTCGTTACAATGATTATTATGTTATATATGTATCTTACTTGTCATTTAATTTTCTATTGCTTTATATTTGCGAATAATAGCTAAAATCGTAAATATATTGCTTTATATTCTTATTTGACTTTGTTGGTGTTAGGATGTATATAAAATGTTGCTTCAGTTTGTCTTGATTGTCAAACTATGTAAATTATCGCTTTGTCGCTCGTTATACTGCCGGCCTTTCTGGAGCTGCGCTGTCACGTAGCTCTCGCGTGATCGAAGGGGGGGGGGGTTTGTCCTCACGCTCGTGATGTATTCAGTCTGCTGGAGGACTCGCTTGGGGGTTGGGCATTTGTTCTGTATCATTATTCTTGTCAGTTCTGTAGAACTTGTTCTCAGCACATTGTAAAAGACTTTAGTGTAATTTTGCGTCTTTGTACTGAGGTTGGTGTTTGTCACATAGGACACTCTGAGTATACCTCAGGTCCTTAGCTATAGGCTTCTGACCTAATTTTGTACTGGTTTCTGTGCATTGTCACAGTCGGTTTCCTATGCTGAACGTAGATTCTGTTATTATGGGAGTTTGTAACTTTTGTGGAAGGTTCTGGCAGAGATGGTCCCTACCTTAGTTGTCCTTAATTATCTCATTGTTCCTGATTCTTGTGTCGCAGTCGCTTGATATTGCATTGCTATTGGGCTTACCCCCTTTGCATTCTTTGTTGTTTCTAAGCAGACTGGTTCGGGTTTGCCGTGGTCAAGATAAGTTTAGTTATTTGAGGACTTTGTCCAGTCACTTGTTTTTAAGTCCTGTATTCGGAGTCTTGAGACATAGCTAACTACCCTTAGAGCACTCTTACACACATACTCACACTGACTTGTACATATTTGTAATAATCTTTTTAAATGTTAATGGTTACCTGACGGGTACTTAAGATTTATAAATGTGATATGTGACTTTCAGCACAATACATATTGACACTCGTGACGATTGATTTTATTTTGATTGCTCTGTAATAATTTTTATTTTGATAATATACCTCTCTAGACTTAATAAGTTTATTAAATTTTTAATTTCGCTACGTTAGCTAGCTACCAGTTGAATCCTAAAGCATCTATATGAACCAAACTGAATTTAAAGGTATTTAATTGGGACAAGGATTCTGACTACTTGTACGGGATAAACCCAAGTTTAGTATACAGTGATGGATGCTTAGAAGGGCAATCCTTTCTAGTATTCCTAGGAGGGGGGAGATCTCTGAGGACTTTTAGAATCGCGTGTTTTTTGTAACAAATGGGGGGCCTTCCCTGGCCGAGAGATGCTCTTGATCCAAGGTTGTTGGAGGGGAGGAAGAAACTGTCCGGGCTGCTCTTGATCAAGGTGTTTGTGGAGGAAGAAAACTGTCCGGGGGCTCTTGATTCCAAAGGTGTTGGAGAAGATGTCCAGTTTGACCCATACTAGTAACTCTATGATCAAAACATTTTGAGTACTTTCCTAATTGAAGTCTTTTGAGTTTAGTCTTGTACAATTACCAGGGTGGTTTGCTTATGTACCTGGACTGAGTCCTCCTTGATCCAGAGGATGGAAATTACTGTTTATGGAAGTTTCTAGCTCTAAGACAAAACCACACTTAATAATTCTATTAGGGATTATAGTTTCCCATAATCAACTCTTCTCGTTAGTTACAATTATTTTTGTGATTGTATGGCCCTAAATGTGAAACAGTTAATTGATTACTCTGACTTTGTCTGAGTTAAGTACATTAATCTTCAGACGTCTGTTGGCGTGCTAGCCAAATATCTCGTTGGTTTGTGAGTATAACAGGGAATTACACCGCAGAAACTGGTCTGAGGCATTAATTAAAGATTATATTGTTTCCTGCTCATACAGAGTTGCTATGATTATTGATTCAGGATTCAGAAAAAGCCTAGTGTCACTATTAGGAAGTTTTGACTCTATTTGTGATGATGGAATGAGCAACTAGTGCAGTGAGTGAGGCCTAGTTTGTCTGAGGCCTGTGTAGCTCAGATTCTCGCTCACGCCTTCCCTCACTGACACTATTAGTACAGGTAGTTGTTGTTACCTAGCTGTTAGCTGGTTACGTATGAACAGCCTAATATAGTACAGTGTATACTACACTGTTTTTACTTACTCCTAGACCAGATCTAGTCTCTCTAGGACGGCTGGAACCAATGGGTGGTCCGACCTAAGGGAACCGTTCCAGGACCATGTTAATTTCCTACTCCTAATTATCCTTACTGGTCTATCTCTCAGGAACAGTTTTGAGAGGTTTGAACGCCTCTTATGTTGCAGGACCCTGCACAAATAGAGGCAAAGAGGAAATTGAACGAAGAAGATTTCCAAAGAGTCGAAAATTTTGTCTGTAAGACAACAGACTGATATTATCACAGGAACAATTATGCTGCAGAAAGCTGCATCTATGGTTTCCTAAGTTTTTTGATGAAAAAAAGTGACTTAGACACATATTTTGATGTGTTGAGAACAGGCACGGCTATGAAATGGCCCAGTCAAGCACTGGGCAACATTGCTGCTTACAGCGTTGACGGGAAGAGCTCAAATGTGTTCTGCAGCCTTACATTTGCAAGTACATTAGTTATGACGCTGTCAAAAACAAACTATTCTAGAGGACATTATACCTTGTTTACCTGTTAAAGGTTATCAAGGAGCATTTGTTACGTTATCAACGACGACAGATCAAATTGTATGTAGATGTTTTGCTTCGAGAGAAAAAAGTTGCATTTGGATGAGATGGTCTAGAGCTGCTAAAATGCACCAACCTACGATCTGCTTGTTCAGTTGTTACTACATTGAAGTGTTTAACATACTGTATGCCTGCGGACATACAAGATATCTGATGATCATCTACACTCAGATTTCTGGAAGGATAACTGCTAGCCTTTAGCAGACCCAATTACGAAAATTTCTCACAAAACTGGTACGTACTAAAACACTCTTGAAGAAACATGGTAAACTAAAAAATTTGTCCTAGAAGTTGGCAAACCTAAAATAGCTGCTTCATTGCCGGCCTGATGTAACCTGCAACTGTTAACTTCTCGTACCTTTACCAGGGGAAGGGGGGAAAACTCACAATCCTGAATCTGTCTCTGTTGGCTAGACAGAAGAATCTGATTATCGAGAAGAGAAGGGAAAGTGAAAAATGTACCTATTGTAACAGAAATGGACTTGCTAGGTGGAAGAGTTAAGGCTATAAGTTTGAAAGTGATGCGGAGATACAGGTCGTGCGGGCTTGGCGCCCCACACAAGTCGTTATCTCTCCGAGGCAACAAAGGCACCAAATCTAGCAATTCCTCTTATTCCTACTGTTTTTAGATACTGTTCACTCAGGATAGATATGACTAGCGTCAGAAAGTGTATCTGACGGATAAAAAAGATTCGTTCAGCGATGAGGTCATTACTTTTCGAGAGTTAAAAGTGGATTTGACGTATCACATCTAATGAGGATTATTTCTTTCAGAGGAACTGGCACGAGTTATCTAAACGTTTATTAAGAGAGATGTACTGACATAACTAACGATTCGATGCAGATAGATGTATTTGTTAGAAGCTATGGTGGGGTGTTATTAAAGTGCCTCTCTGCACAAAGTTTATATTGAAAAACAAGCGATTATACTGGTTATATTTCAGTGGGTATTATTTTCCAGGTGGTGTGTTTCCCATCAGGTAGTGGACTATGTTTGATTGGGAAAACGATATCCTTCATGCTGGTATATGCACAAGAAGGACACATAGTGATTTGATTAATAACACTGATGATAATTAAGCCATTGTAAGCTTGTACCGTGAGAAAAACCTATAATTTTATTTCTCCTCTCAGCGCACAATTACTAGGTGCTATGTCCAAAGCATTTCAACAACCATCCTTGTATCCTGTTGAATTAGTATGATTGACCAATGGATTTGGGGTTTGATATATGGTTGTTTTGTGACGCTCTGCGGCCCAGGATCATTAACTCTGAACTCCCCCTGGTCATCACCTAAGTCAGGACACAACTACGTTAAATTTCTAACTCTTGATGATTTAATCATGGATCAGTTTGTTGGTTCAGTCACTGGAAAGAATGAGAGATTATAGCCAGTTTACTGAGAGTGAAGCAGATGGATCTCGGATTATTGTCTACTATTATAAGAGTAAAGGTTTTTTTTTTGTTTTCGTACTGATGGAGAGAAAAATAATGCCTAAGTTGTCGGCTTGATAGTGTTTTCCACCACAGTCAAGCATTCTCGTGTTGTTACAGTTAACTTTCAGTGAACATGCCATTTGATTTTGCTCACAATAGGTCCTTAGGAGACATATTTGGGTGTCAAGAGACACTCGGTGTTAAACTGGCCCCAAAAAATCATTTTTACTTGGCCAAAGTGAAGGATAACACTGTAGTGGATCATGTGCCGTCCGTTGCCAACTGTGGTCAAGTGACAGGCAAGACAGCACCACACACCACCACCTACACTCTCACTGTGTTCATTAGTACAACGTTCAGTTCACCTGGGACTAGTGATTGTTCACGACTCGTTCAAAAAAGGTTGAAGCATCTGCTTTCCTCTCGCTCCGTGTTTGAAGAGTCCTAATTTCATTCTTCCCTTTCTTTTTACATATAGATGCGTAGTGGTTCATGCTGTGGGTGCTGTGACTGCTTCAACAGTCAACATCCCATGATATTTCGCCATCTATATGTTACTATTTACATCTAAAGCTTATTTCTTAAAAACGACACCAGGAAAACATTATGGCCCATATTGAGGAGAAAAGAGGTCTAGCTCTTGGTGGTGTGTCTTGAACTTTTTTTGACGTGTTTTTGGGCCACTTCCCATTTTTAAATTATCGTTTTTTTCTGACCACAATTCCACTCACCTATATAAATACGATGAAGAGTAAAGGAATGCTAGGATCATGGAGGTGGGGCCCCTCAGAAATTCGAACCTTATTTCTATTGTTATTAAAAAACTTCATAAGTGGTCAATTGTTAATGTAATTGCTTGACGCTCTGTCTCGTCCTAATAATTAAAAATTAACATTTAAAATTTAAGTTATTTTTTGCCCAAATACCTTTTGTTACTTGCACATGTCAAATTCAGTAAAAAGGTAAACTTAATCCATCCAGCCATATTAACTTTATATACTCTGTCTGTCTAATATATCTATATTATATATTCACAGTAATGTTGTTGTGAGGAGGAGACAAAGCTGTGTGTTTGACAGTGGAGAGTAGTTGTGGTGCGGGTGATGTACTGCGTTGGACGCAACACTGGTCCTTGTCGCCAGGACCCCCCCCTCACTACACACTTACTTAAGCTGTTTTCATACTATGATGTTCATACTGCCTCGCATTCCACAACCACTACTAAGGGAGTGGGAATGCAATCTTCTCTACTATGGATTCGAGCCTCAACGTGGCCCTCCTCTGTCAGCGCTATCTGTCTCTACACTGATGTACATATCCAAGAGTATGAAGATCGATACGGAATATCTGTGTACTGCCCTAGTTACTAGGGGGCTATCCTAGTGCCGGACGCTGTTGAAATTGTACAGGTGCTTGGCACATGAGACATTCATTAATATTTTTTTTGATAATGATATTGATGATGAGTTAACCTGAAATAAATGTGAAAAGACATTCATGCAACTTCTAGTGTGCGTCCCTCTGTCGTGTTGGGGGGTGGGTGTTTTGCAACCCTGAATGGGTTTTACAATGATTAGTATGTATATTTAATGTATATTACCTTTTTCATTTAATTTTATATTTGCTTTATATTTGCGATAATAGCTAGATGTAAAATGTATGACTTTATTTATTATTGACTGTTATATTGTTTATTTAGCTTTGTTGTTTAGGATGTACATAAAATGTGCTCAGTTAGGTCTTGATTGTCACAATACTAACTGTTAATTATCGCTTGTCGCTTGTTATACTGCAGGGGCTTCTGGAGCTGCGCTTGTCCACGTAGTATCACTGTGATCGTGGGGGGGGGGGGTTGTCCTCACCTCTCGTGAGTATTTCAGTCTGCTGGAGACTCGCTTGGTGGTTGCGGCAGCAGATTGTTCTGTCTCATTTATTCTTGTCAGTGTTCTGTAGAACTCTGTTTCTCTGAAACATTGTATTGACTTAGTGGAATTTCGACGTTTGTACTGTCGGTTGTGTGTCACTTTAGACACTCTGAGAATCTCAGGTCATTAGCTATAGCTTCTGACCTAATTTTGTAACTGCGTTTTCTGTGCATTGTTCACAGTCGGGTTTTCCTATGTGAACGTAGATTCATGTATTATGGGAGTTTTGTAAACTTTTGTGGTGGATCTGCAGGTTGGTCCTACTTAGGTGTCGTTTTATATTATCTCCTTGTTCCTGGATTCTGTGTCACAGTCGCTTGATTTTATTTGCCATTGCTATTGGGCTTAGCATTCTTTGTTGTTTCAAGAGGACTTGTTCGGGTTGCCTGTCGGTCAAGAAGTTAGTGTTATTGAGGACTTTGTCAGTCACTTGTTATGGTCTTATTCGATGTCTGAGTCCATAGGCTAACTATTAAGAGCCCTTACCGCATACTCACACTTACTTGTAACATATTTGTAAGATTTAATATAAATGTTATGTAACCTGGACCGCTGTACTTAAGAATTATAATGTGTGATATTTTTTTTGTGCTTTCAAGCACAATAATATGATCATCGGAGAGATTGATTTTTATTTTTGATTGCTGTAATTTATTTTAATTTGATATTATACCTCTAGACTTAATAAATGTATTATTTTAATTTCTCTGTTAGTAGGCCCTACCAGTTGTTATCCTTAAAGCACTTTGAACCTTACTGAATTTTAATGGATAATTGGACAAGGGATACTGACTACCTTGTTTCGAAAACCAGTAGTAAACCAGCTGGATGCATGAAGGCTGGCACTCCTTCTAGTATTCACTGGAGATCTCTGGAGTTATGAATCGCGTTTTCTTGTAACAAGGTACGTCTCTGGACCCTTTATGTGCCTCCTGTATTGTTAGAGGTAACTGTCTCCTGGACCCATTATGTTGCCCTCTGTATGTTGAAGGTACAGTCCCTGGGACCCATTATGTGCCTCTGTAATTTTGAGGTACAGTCCCTGGGACCCATTATGTGGGCTCCTGTAATGTTGAGTATACGTTATTCCCTGCGAACCTATTATGTGCCTCTCTGTAATTGTTGACGTAACAGTCCCTGGGACCCATTATGTGCCTCTGTTATGTTGGGAAGGTACAGTCCTGGGACCCTTCATGTGCATCAGTAATGTTGATGGGTACAGTCCCTGAGACCATTATGTGGCCTCTGTAATGTTAGAGAGGTACAGTCCCTGGACCATTTATGTTGCCTCTGTAATGTTGAGGTACAGTCCCCTGGACCCTTTATGTTGGCTCTGTTCTGTTTGAGGTACAGTCCCTGGACCCATTATGTGCCTCTGTAATGATTTTGAGGTACAGTCCCTGGAAACCAATTATGGTGGCTCTGTATGTTGAGGTACCGTCCCTGGCGACCATTATGTGCCTCTGTAATTGTTGTGGTACATGTCTGGACCATTATGTGCTCTGTAATGTTGAGGTACAGTCCCTGGGACCCATTTTGTGCCTCCTGTAATGTTGAGGTACAATGTTCCCTGGGGACCATTATCGTGGCTCTGTAAATGTTGAGGTACAGTCCCTGGACCCATTATGTGCCTCTGTAATGTTGAGGTACTTTCCCTGGACCCATTATGTGCTCTGTAATGTTGAGGTTACAGTCTCTGGACCCCATTATGTGCCTCTGGTATGTTGAGGTTACAATTTCCATGACCCATTATATGTGGCCTCTGTTTAAGGTTTTGAGGTACAGTCTCTTGACCAAGTTTAGTTTTGCCTCTGTAATGTTGAGGTACAGTCACTGGGTCCCATTATGTGCCTCTGTATTGTTTGAGGGGTACAGTCCCTGGACCCATTTGTGCCTGTAATTGTTTTGAGGTACAGGTCACTGGACCCATTTTGTGGCTCTCTGTTAAATGTTGAGGTACAGCACTGGGGACCCATTATGTGCCTCTGTAATGTTGAGAGTACAGTCCGGGACCCATTATGTGGCTCTGAATGTTGAGGTACAGTCCCTGGGACCCATTATGTGCTCCTGCTAATGTTTTGAGGTACGTGTCCCTGGAACCCATATATGTGGCCTCTGTAATGTTGACGGTACAGTCCCTGGACCCATTTAAGTGCCTCTGTAATGTTGAGGTTGGTACAGTATATGGACCATTAATGTGCCTCTCTGTAATGTTTGAGGGTACAGTCCACTTGACCCATATTATGTGCCCTCTGTAATGTTGAGGTACAGTCCTGGACCCATTATGTGCCTCTGTAACTGTTGAGGTAAAGTCCCTGGGACCCCATTACTGTGGCCTCTGTAATGTTGATGGTACAGCTCCCTGGACAATTATGTGCCTCTGTAATGTTGAGGTACAGTCCCTGGACCAATTATGTTGCTCTGTAATGTTGAGGTACAGTCCCTGGACCATTATGTGACTCCGTGTTAATGTTGGTGAGGTACAGTCCTGGGACCATTATAGTGCCTCTGTAATGTTGAGGTACAGTTCCCTGGGAGCCATTATGTGCTCTGTAAGTTGGGTACTGTCCCTGGGACCCAATTATGTGCCCCACTGTAATGTTGGAGGTACAGTCCCTGGAACCTCATTTTGTGCCTCGGTAATGTTGAGGTACAGTCCCTGGACCAATTTTGTGCCTCTTGTAATGTTGAGGTACAATCCCTGGACCCATTTATGTGCCTTCTTATAATGTTGAGGCTTACAGTCCATGGACCCATTATGTGCCTCTATAATGTTGATGGGGTTTACAGTCCCCCTGGACCCATTTATGTGCCTCTATAATGTTGGAGGGTTCAGTCCATGACCCATTATGTGCCTCTGTTATGTGGGAGGTACAGTCCTGGACACACAATTATATGCCTCTATAATGTTTGTGGTACAGGTTTTCCCTGGACCCATTATGTGCCTCTGTAATGTCTGAGGTACAGGCCTGGTACCATTATGTGCCTCTATAAAGTTGAGGTACTGTTCTCTTGGCACCCATTATGTGCCTCTTGTAATGTTGAGGTTTCCAGTCTCTGGAGCCCATTATATGTCTTGTAATGTTGAGGACAGTACCTGGACCCATTATGTGCCCTCTGTAATGTTGAGGGTTACAGTACCCTGACACATTATGTGGCTCTGTATTGTTGAGGTAACAGTCCATTGGACCCAATTTTGTGGCTCTGTATTGTTCTGAAGTACTGTCCCTGGACCATTATTGTGCCTTTGTTAATGTTGAGGTACAGGCCCCTGGACCCATATGTGCCTCTGTAATGTTGGAGGGTTCAGTCCCTGGACCATTATGGGCCCCTCTGTAATGTTTTGGTACGTCACTGGGACCCATTTATGTGGCCTCTGTTAATGTTGAGGGTTACTGTCTCTGGACCCTTTATGGCTCTGTATGTTGAGGTACAGGTCTCTGGACCCATTATGTGCGCCTCTGTATGTTGAGGTCAGTCCTGGACCCTTTATGTGCCTCTGTAATGTTTGAGCGTACAGTCTTGGACCCAGTATGTGCCTCTGTTAATGCTTGATATGGGTTCTGGCCCTGGACCCCATTTATGTTGCCCTCGTTAGTTGAGGTACGTCTACTGGACCATTATCGTGCCCTCTTGTAATGTTGAGGGTACAGTCCCTGTGACCCAATTTATGTGCCTCTATACATGTTGAGGTACAGTTGCCACCCCTGCTTTTTTTTTTTTTTTCTGGACCCATTTATGTGCCTCTGTAATGTGGAGGTTACAGTCACTGGACCCATTTATGTGCCTCATAATGTTGAGGTACAGTCTCTGGACCCATTTATGTGCCTCTGTAATGTTGATGTACAGTATCTGGACCCATTTATATGTTCTGTAATTGTTGAAGGTACAGTACCCTGGACCATTTATGTGCCTCTGTTAATGGTTGAGGTACAGTCCCTGGACCCATTTATGTGCGCTCTGTAATGGCTTGTAGGTTACAGGTCCTTGGGACCCATTATGTGCTCAGTTAAAGGTTGAAGTACAGTTACCTGGACCCATTATGTGTCTTTGTAATGTTGAGGTACAGTCCTGGACCCATTATGTGCCTCTGTCATGTTTGAGGTACAGTTCCCTGGACCCATTATGTGCCTCTGTAATGTTGAGGTACAGTTCCCCTGGAACAATTATGTGCACTCTGTAATGTTGAGGGGTACCAGTCTCTGGCCCCAATTATGTGCCTCTAGTAATGTTGAGGTACAGTCTCTGGACCCTTATGTGGCTCTGTAATGTTTGAGGTAAGTCCTGGACCCATTATGTGCCTCTGTAATGTTGATGGTACAGTCTCTGGAACCATTTATGTGCTTATGTAATGTGGAGGGTACAGTTCCCTGCGACCCATTTGTGCCTGACTGTTATGTTGAGGTACCAGTCTTTGGACCACATTATGGTGCCTTGGTAAATGTTGAGGTACAGTTCCCTGGACCATTATGTGCCTCTGTAATGTTGAAGGTTACAGTCCCTGGACCTTTATGTGCCTCATTCTTTAATGTTTGAGGTACAGTCCCTGGAACCCATTTATGTGCCTCTTGTATGTTGAGGGTCACAGTCCCTGGAACCCATTATGTGCTCTGTAAATGTTGAGGTTTACGTCTCTGGTACCCATTATGTGCCTCTGTAATGTTGAGGGTTACAGTCCCCCTGGGGGGGGGACCCACTTATGTGCCCTCTGATCATGTTGAGGTACTGTCTCTGGACCCATTATGTGCTCTGTAATGTTTGAGGGTACAAGTCATGGTCCCATTTTATGTGGCTCTGTAATGTTGGAGAGGGGTAAGAAGTCTCTGGACATTTGTGCCTCTTGTATTGTTGAGGTAACAGTCCCTGGACCCATTATGTTCCTCCCTGTTATAATGTTGAGGTTAGTTGCAACCCCTGAATGGGGTTACAATGATTATTATGTATATATAATGTATATTACCTTTTTCATTAATTTTATATTGCTTTATATTTGCGATAATAGCTAATTCGTTAAATATATTGCTTTATATTCTTATTTTGACTTATGTTGTTAGGATGTATACTAAAAATGTGCTCAGTTAGTCCTGATTGTCAAAATAATGTAATGTATCGCTTGTCGCTCGTTTTACTGCCGGGCTTCTGAGCTCGCTTCTGTCCACGTAAGCTATCACGTGATCGAGGGTGGGGGTTGTCCTCACCTCTCGGAAGTATTCTAGGTCTGCTGGTGGACTCGCTCTCTCTGGGGGAGTTGGGCAGAATTTGTCGGTCTCTTTATTCTTGTTCCAGTTTGTAGAACTCTGTTCTCACAGACAATTGTTTAGGGAACTTAGTGGATTCTTCGACGTTTTGTACTCAGGGTTGTGTGTCACATGACACTCTGGCAGTATCTCTGGGTCCTTAGCTTATACGCTTCTGACTAATTTTGTACTGGATTCTGTGCATTGTCCCCCCCCCACACGTCGGGGTTTTTCCTATGATGAACGTAGATTCCAGTTTTTTATGGGAGTTTTGTAACTTTTGTGGAGGATCTGCAGATTGGCCCTCTTAGTGTCCTTATTTTATCTCCTTTTTCCCCTGATTCTGTTCGCAGTCGCTTGATTTTTTTTTGCTTTTGGGTTAGCTTTCTTTGTTGTTCAAGCAGACTGTTGGGGTTGCCAGTCGGTCAAAAAGTTATTTTATTTGGGGGACTTTGTCATCATTTTTTTAACTTATTCGATCTTAGACTAGCTAACTATTAAACATTTACACACATCCACATTTATTGTACATATTTGAAAATTCTTATTAAATGTTAATGTCCCTAGGGTATTAAAATTATAAAGTGATATGTGCTTTCAGCAAAATAATTTGAATCGAGAGATTTTTTTTTATTTTGATTGCTTTATTAAATTTTAATTTTGATAATATACCTTGGGATTTAAATAAATTTTTTTTAAATTTTTAAATTTCTCAGTTAGTGCCCTCCCAGTTGTAACCCAAAAAAAGCCTATTGAACCAAAATGAATTTTAATGGATAATTGGAAAAGGATCTATTTATTTGTTAAAAAACCCATTTAACAGGCTGGATGTAGGGGCACCCCTTTAGTATTCACTGGAGATCTCTGAGCTTTTAAATCGCGTTTTTTGTAACAAAGGGGGGGCCTGCCGGGATGCTCTTGATCCAAGTGGGGGGGGAGGGAAAAACTGTCCGGGATGCTCTTGACCAAGGGTTGGAAAACGCCCGGGTGCTCTGATCCAAGGTGTTGGAAAATTGTCCTTTTGACAACGTAACTCTATGTTAAACATTTTGAGTCTTTCCAAAATTGAAGATTTTGATTTTGTCTTGTCAACAACCAGGGGAAAGTATGTACCGGGACTGATTCTTGATCCAAGGAGAGGGGAAATACTGTTTATGATTTAGCCTAAGAAAAACCAACACAAAATTCCTATTGGGAAATTAAGTTTCCAAATCCTCTCCGTAGTACAATTATTTTTGTGAGTTGCAAAAAGTGAAACAAAAAAATTGATACTCTGATTTTGTCTGAGTTAAGTCATTAAAAATTCAGACTTTGGCGAGACCCAAATATTCGGTGTGACGTATAACGGGAAATTTCCCCGCAGAAAACTGCAGAGCATTAATTAAAGATAATTGTTTCCTGCCATACAGGATGTCTGATTATGATTCAGATTCAGAAACCCAAAGGCACAATAGGAAGTAGACTCTATTTGATGAAGTTAAAAGGAAAAATAGAGCAGAAGGAGCCTGTGTCTGACCCCTAGTGTAGCTCAGTTCCCTCAGACACTATATACAGAGTGTAGCTGGTAATGACACAGCTATCTAGTACAGTGTATACTACCCTGTATTTTACTTACCCAAGACCAGATCTGACTCTCTGAGACGGCCTGGCCAAGTGTCCGCCCTAAGGACCGGGTCCAGCCCATGTTAATTTCCCTACCCCCTCCATTATACGGCCCCTTCTTCGGGAAAAAACAGTTGAGGGGTTTGGAACCCCTTATGTTGCAGATGCCAAATAAAAGGCACAGGGAAAATTAAACGAAGAAGATTTCCCAAAGAGAAAATTTTTTCGTCTTTTAAGAAAACAGATGAATATCACAGGACAATTTAAATGTGCAGAAAGCTGCATTTATGGTTCCTAGTTTTTTGAAAGTGACTTAGACACATATTTTGATGTGGGGAAAAACCGGGCCCGTGCAATGAAGGGCCCACGTAAGCACGGGGCAACATTGCTGATACAGCGTTGACGGGAAGAGCTAAAATGTGTTCGCAGCCTTTTACCTTTTTCCCAAGCTTAGTTTGCGCTGTCAAACAAACTATTCTAGAGACATATAACTTGTTTCCGTAAGTTATCAAAGAGCTTTTCGTTACGTTAAAACGACCGAAAAAGATCAAACTTGTGTAAAGTTTGCTCGTGAAAAAAAAAAGTTGCATTTGAGAGATGGTCTAGAGCGCTAAATGCACAACTACGACGCCTTGTTCATTGTTACTACATAAAGAGTTTAACAACTGTATGCTGCTGACATACAAAATATTGATCGATATACTACCCAGAATTTGGAAACTGCGCATTAGCAGACAATTACGAAATTTTTCTCACAAACTTTAGACTAAAACATCAAAAACCCAAGGAACAAAAAATTGCCCTTTTAAAAGGGCAACCTAAATCGTTTGCTTTGCGGCCTGATTACCTGCACTGTAATTCTGTCCCTTTACCGGGAAAACTCCAAAAATCCTAAATCTGTTTTTCTGTGGTAGACAGAAATCTGATATCGGGGGAAAGTAAATGTCCCTATTGTAACAGAAAAGGACATGTAAGAGTATTGCTATAAATTAAAAAGAGATGCGAGTACAGTCGTGCGGCTTGGGGCCCCCACACAGTCGATCCTCTTCCCAGCAACAAAGGCACCAAAATCCCGCAATTCCTCTTTCCTAGTTTTTGTAAAATTACTCAGGTAGAGACTACTCAGGAAAAAATTATTACGAAAAAAAATTCGTTCAGCGATGGCCTTTCTTTGAGGAAAGTGGTTTGACGAAACACATCTAATGAGTAATTTCTTTAGAGACACGGCATTATCTAACGTTATTAAGAAAGAGTAATGCCTAACTAACGATACCTAGCAAGATAGATGTATTGTTAGAACCTATGGAGGGGGCTGTTATAAAAGTGCCTCTGCACAAAATTTTTATTGAAAAAAAAATTATTGGTTTTATTTCTGGGGATTTCCTGGGTGTTTCCCATCAGGGCGTGGACTTGTTGATGGGAACGATTTTCCCTTTATGCTGGTATATGCAAAGAACCACTTTTGATTGAAATAACACTGATGTTTAAATTTGCCATTTAAGCTTGGAGGAAACCTATTTTATTTCCCTTTAGCGCAAAATGAGCTATGTAAAGTTCAACAACCCCTTTTCCCCTGTTGAATTAGTTGTGACAATGATTTTGGGTTGAATTGTTGTTTTTGTGACGCTCTGCCCCGGGGTCATTAACCTGACCCCCCTGGGCATCAAAATGTCAGGCACAACTGACGTTTAATTTCTAAATTTATGATTTAATAAAAAGGATCGTTTGTTGTCAGTCACGGAAAGAGAGAATATGCAGTTATGAGAGTGAAGCAAAGGATTCGATAATTGTTACTATTATATAAAAAGGTGTACTGGGAAAAAATACATGTAAGTTGTCAGCTGATGTGTTTCCACCCAGTCAAGCATCTCGGTGTTTCCCCGTTAATTTCGTGAACCCGCATTGATTTTGCTCACAATGCCCATAGGAGGAAATTTTTGGGGTCAAGAAGAACTCGGAAAAATGGCAAAACATTTTACTTGGGCCAAAAATGAAGGAAACATGTGTCAGGCGACGATGCCAGTTGTCAAGTACAGGAACCAGCCCACCCAAAACCCCCCCTACACCCTTTATGTGTTAAATTTGTACCAAAAATTCAGTTCACCTGGGCTAGAGATTGTTTGACTCTTCAAAAGGTTTTAAACTTGCTTCCTTGTCCTGTGTTTGAAGATCCTTAAATTTTAATCTTCCCTTCTTTTTACATATAGTTTCGAGGGTTATCAGTGGGGTTCGTGCTGCTCAACAGAACATCCCTGATATTCTCCATCCTAATGTTTTCTATTCATCAAACTTAAAAGACACCAGAAAAAATTTGCATATTGAAAAGAGGTCTACTCTTGTGTGCTTGGAACTTTTGAGTGTATTTTGGGCATTTCCCCCTTTAAAATTAAAGTTTTTTTTGACCCAAACCACTCACCTATTAAATACGTGAAAGTAAAATTAAGGATTGGGTGGGCCCTAAACCCCTTATTCTATTGTATAAAAAACCCTAAGTGGTCATTGTAAGTAATTGCTGCGCTCTGTCTGTCCTTAATAATTATAATTTCATTTAAATTAACTATTTTATGCCCCCAAAACCTTTTTTTACTTGCCTGTCAAAATTTAGTAAAGTAACTAATCCCTCCAGCCCATTTAACTATATATACTCATGTATGTGTAATTTTTATATTTATATATCACAGTAATGTTGTTGAGGAGGAAAAGCTGGTGTTTTAGTGGTAGTGTGGTGCGGGTGATTTTACTGGTGACGCAACATGTTCTGTCGCAGACCCCCCCTCACTCACACCTTAAGCGTTTCATACTCAATGTTCATATGCCTCGATTCCACAACCACTATTAAAAGGGGGAAAGCAGTCTCCTCTATATGATCAGCCTAACGTGCCCTCCTTTCAGCGCTACCCTGTCTCTACACTGATGTACTAACCCGAGTATGAAGAGATACGTCTGTGTACGCCCTAGTACTGGGGCATATCCTGTGCGGACGCTGTGAAATTGTCAGGTTTGGACAAGAACATTCATTAATATTTTTTTGTAAAATATTGATATTATAACCAAAAAATGTGAAAGCATTCATGCAACTCCTATGCGACCCTCTGTCGTGTTGGGGGGGGGGGGGGGGTTTTCAACCCCGAAAGGGTTACAATGTTTTTTTATTATAATAATGTATATTCCTTTTATTTTTTTTTATATTCTTAATTTGCGATAATAGCAAATGTAAATGTATGCTTTATATTTTTTATTTCTGTTATATTTGTTATTTGTTAGTTTTTTAGGAGTACATTATGTGCTCATTAGTCTTGATTGCAAAAATTTTTGTAATTATGCTTGTCGTCGTTTTACTGCCGGGTTCTGATGCCTGTCCCGTGCTATCACGTGATCGAGGGGGGGGTGTCCTCACCTCTCGTGAAGTATTCAGTCTGCTGGAGACTCGCTTGGTGGTTGGGCAGATTGTCTGTCTCATTATTCTTGTCAGTTCTGTAGAACTCTGTTCTCAGAACATTGTATAGACTTAGTGATTTTCGACGTTGTACTGAGGTTGTGTGTCACATAGACACTCTGAGTATCTCAGGTCCTTAGCTATAGCTTCTGACCTAATTTTGTACTGGTTTCTGTGCATTGTCACAGTCGGGTTTTCCTATGCTGAACGTAGATTCAGTATTATGGGAGTTTTGTAACTTTTGTGGAGGATCTGCAGATGGTCCCTACTTAGTGTCGTTATATTATCTCCTTGTTCCTGATTCTGTGTCACAGTCGCTTGATATTGCATTGCTATGGGCTTAGCATTCTTTGTTGTTCAAGCAGGGACTGTTCGGGTTGCCAGTCGGTCAAGAAGTTAGTTTATTTGAGGACTTTGTCAGTCACTTGTTTAAGTCTTATTCGAGTCTTGAGACATAGCTAACTACTTAAGAGCACTTACACGCATACTCACACTTACTTGTACATATTTGTAATATCTTATTAAATGTTAATGTACCTGACGGTACTTAAGAATTATAAATGTGATATGTGCTTTCAGCACAATAATATTGAACTCGAGAGATTGATTTTATTTTGATTGCTGTAATTAATTTAATTTGATAATATACCTCTAGACTTAATAAATTTATTAAATTTTAATTTCTCTAGTTAGTAGCCTACCAGTTGTAATCCTAAAGCACTATTGAACCATACTGAATTTTAATGGATAATTGGACAAGGATACTGACTACTTGTTACGAAAACCCAGTAACAGGCTGGATGCTAGAAGGGCACTCCTTTCTAGTATTCACTGGAGATCTCTGAGCTTTAAGAATCGCGTTTTTTGTAACAAGGTACAGTCTCTGGACCCATTATGTGCCTCTGTAATGTTGAGGTACAGTCTCTGGACCCATTATATGCCTCTGTAATGTTGAGGTACAGTCCCTGGACCCATTATGTGCCTCTGTAATGTTGAGGTACAGTCCCTGGACCCATTATGTGGCTCTGTAATGTTGAGGTACAGTCCCTGGACCTATTATGTGCCTCTGTAATGTTGAGGTACATTCACTGGACCCATTATGTGCCTCTGTAATGTTGAGGTACAGTCCCTGGATCCATCATGTGCCTCAGTAATGTTGAGGTACAGTCCCTGGACCCATTATGTGCCTCTGTAATGTTGAGGTACAGTCCCTGGACCCATTATGTGCCTCTGTAATGTTGAGGTACAGTCCCTGGACCCATTATGTGGCTCTGTAATGTTGAGGTACAGTCCCTGGACCCATTATGTGCCTCTGTAATGTTGAGGTACAGTCCCTGGACCAATTATGTGGCTCTGTAATGTTGAGGTACAGTCCCTGGACCCATTATGTGCCTCTGTAATGTTGAGGTACAGTCCCTGGACCCATTATGTGCCTCTGTAATGTTGAGGTACAGTCCCTGGATCATTATGTGCCTCTGTAATGTTGAGTGTACAGTCCCTGGACCCATTATGTGGCTCTGTAATGTTGAGGTACAGTCTCTGGACCCATTATGTGCCTCTGTAATGTTGAGGTACAGTCCCTGGACCCATTATGTGCCTCTGTAATGTTGAGGTACAGTCTCTGGACCCATTATGTGGCTCTGTAATGTTGAGGTACAGTCCATGGACCCATTATGTGCCTCTGTAATGTTGAGGTACAGTCTCTGGACCCATTATGTGCCTCTGTAATGTTGAGGTACAGTCACTGGACCCATTATGTGCCTCTGTAATGTTGAGGTACAGTCCCTGGACCCATTATGTGCCTCTGTAATGTTGAGGTACAGTCCCTGGACCCATTATGTGGCTCTGTAATGTTGAGGTACAGTCCCTGGACCCATTATGTGCCTCTGTAATGTTGAGGTACAGTCCCTGGACCCATTATGTGGTTCTGTAATGTTGAGGTACAGTCCCTGGACCCATTATGTGCCTCTGTAATGTTGAGGTACAGTCCCTGGACCCATTATGTGCCTCTGTAATGTTGAGGTACAGTCCCTAGACCCATTATGTGCCTCTGTAATGTTGAGGTACAGTCCTGGACCATTATGTGCCTCTGTAATGTTGAGGTACAGTCCCTGGACCCATTATGTGCCTCTGTAATGTTGAGGTACAGTCCCTGGACCCATTATATGCCTCTGTAATGTTGAGGTACAGTCCCTGGACCCATTATGTGGCTCTGTAATGTTGGGGTACAGTCCCTGGACCCATTATGTGGCTCTGTAATGTTGAGGTATAGTCCCTGGACCCATTATGTGGCTCTGTAATGTTGAGGTACACTCCCTGGACCCATTATGTGGCTCTGTGATGTTGAGGTACAGTCCCTGAACCCATTATATGGCTCTGTAATGTTAAGATACAGTCCCTGGACCCATTATGTGCCTCTGTAATTTTGAGGTACAGTCCCTGGACCCATTATGTGCCTCTGTAATGTTGAGGTACAGTCCCTGGACCCATTATGTGCCTCTGTAAGGTTGAGGTACAGTCCCTGGACCCATTATGTGCCTCTGTAATGTTGAGGTACAGTCCTTGGACCCATTATGTGGCTCTGTAATGTTGAGGTACAGTCCCTGGACCCATTATGTGCCTCTGTAATGTTGAGGTACAGTCCCTGGACCCATTATGTGCCTCTGTAATGTTGAGGTACAGTCCCTGGACCCATTACGTGCCTCTGTAATATTTTAACTACCACCCACAGCATTGGTGCGAGGTAACTACCACCCACACCATGGGAGTGAGGCAACTACCACCCACACCATGGGAATGAGGTAACTACCACTCACACCATGGGAGTGAGGTAACTACCACCCACACCATGGGAATGAGGAAACTACCACCCCCACACCAGGGAAAAGAGGTAACTACCACCCACAAATAATGAGGAAACCTACCCCCAAAACCATGGAATAAAGGAACTACCACCAACCAGGGGAGTGAAAAACTACCAACCCCCAACTGGATGGGGTTCCCAAACCCAAACCCCAGGGGAAATAAAGGGAACTACCACCCACCCAGGGGAAAGTGGGTAAACTCCCCAACCCAAACCATGGGAGTGAGGTAACTACCACCCCCAAAAACTTTGGAAATTGGGGAAACAAACCAACCCACACCATAAAAGAGGTAACTCCCAAACCCCCACCAGGGGAGTGGGGGCCCTCCCACCCACCCCAAGGGGAGTAGGTAACTACCCCCCCACAAAAGGAATTTGGGGGGAAACTACCACCCACAAAAAATGGGAGTGGGGAACTCCCAAAACCACCCACACCATGGAGGGGGAAACCCTACCAACACCCCCCTTTTTCCAAAACAGGGAGTAAGAAAACTCCCCCACCCAAAACTTGGGAGTGGGGGAAACTACCACCCAAAACCGGGGGAAATTAGGTAACTCCCAAACCCCAAACAGGGGAGTGGGGCAACTACCCCCCAACCCCAGGGGATGAGGTAACTACCCCCCACACCTTTGGGTGAGAAACAACCCCCAAAACCGGGGATAGGTAACTACCACCCAAAACCATTGGAGGGGGTAACCCCAAACCCCAAAACCCGGGAAGTGAGTAACTACCACCCAAACCATGGAATGGGAAACTCCCACCCCCAACGGGGATTGGGGGAACCCAACCACCCAAAACATGGGAGGAGGTAACTACCACCCCAAACAGGGGAGTGAGGAAACTACCCCCACCCCAGGGGTTAGGAAACTACCACCCCAATTTGGGAAAGGGAGGAAATACCACCCACAACTTTTGGGAGTGGGGTAACTACCACCCAAACTTTGGATTTAGAAATCTACCACCCAAAACAGGGGATAAAGGAAACTCCAAACCCAAAACCAGGGTTAGGGGGGAAACTACCACCCCAACATGGGGGTGAAAAAAAACCCCACCCCCCAAAAAGGGAGTGAGGTAACAACCCCCAAAAAGGAGTGAGGTAACTACCACCCAAAAACAGGGGAGTAGGTAACTCCCCCAAAAACCCTAAAAAGGATGAGGAACTACCACCCAAAACCTTTGAATGGGGTAACTACCACCCACACCATGGAGTGAGGAAACTACCACCCACAAAAGGGGATGGGGGAAACCCCCCCCACCCACACCATGGGAATGAGGAAACTACCCCCCCCCCCATGGAGTGATTAAAAACCACCCCACCATGGATGGGTAACTAACCACCCAACAGGGGTTGGTAACTACCACCCCCCAACAGGGAATAACCAAACCACCCAAAAACAGGGGAGTGAGGAAACTACCACCAAAACCATGGGAGGAGGTAACAAACCCCCCCCAAACAGGGGTTTTTGAGGAACCACCACCCACCCCCGGGGAGGAGGAAACAACCCCCCAAAAACCGAGGAGGAACTACCCCCCCACAACAGGGGAGTGGGGTTTAACTACCCCCCCCCCAAAAATTTGGAGTTAGGGAAACTCCCACCCACAACAGGGGAATTGGGGAAATCCCCACACCCACCCCCCGGGAGGGGAGGAAATTTTTCCCCACCCAAAACAGGGGAGTGAGGAAAAAACCCACCCCCAAAAAGGGAGGAGGTAACTCCCCACCCACAACAGGGGAGTGGGGAAAATCCCCCCCCCAAAACGGGGGAAAGTGGGGTAACTCCCCACCCACAACTTTAAAGTGGGGAAAACAAACCCCCAAAACAGGGGATTGGGAAACAACCAAACCCAAACAGGGAGTGGGGTAAACCCACCCCACCAGGGGAGTGAGGAAACTCCACCCACAACAAATTTAGGTTCAACCACCCAAACCAGGGGAGTGAGGTAACTACCCCCCAACAACTGGGAGGGGGAACAACCCACCCACAACATGGGAGTAAAACTCCCACCCACAAAAAAAGGGATGGGGGTAACTACCACCCACCCCCTGGGATTGAGGTAACTACCACCCACAACAGGGGAGTAAAGGAAACAACCACCCCCCAAAAGGAGGGGGGGGTAACTACCACCCACAACAGGGGAGGAGGTAACTACCCCCCCAAAACCCCAGGAGTGAGGAAACTACCACCCAAAACAGGGGTGGGGAAACTACCCCCCAAAACCCAGGGGGAGTGGGGAAATTTACCACCCACAACAGGGAGTAAAGGTAACTACCCCCCAAAACCAGGGGAATGAGGTAACAACCCCCAAACAACTTGGGTAAAAACACCCCCCCAAAACAGGGGAGGGAACTCCACCCACAAAAAGGGGAGAAAAAAAAACAACCACCCACCCAATGGAGGGGGTAAAAACCACCCCAACGGGTAAAGGAAAATTACCACCCACAAAAGGGGAGTGAGGAAACTACCACCCAAAACAGGGGAGTGGGTAACTACCACCCAAAACATGGGGGGGGTAACTCCCCACCCAAAACTGGAGTGGGAACTACCCCCCAAAAACATGGGAAAGGGGAGGTAAACTACCCCCCAAAAACATGAGTGAGGAACCAACCACCCCCCAACAGGGGAGTGAGGAACCCCCAACCCACAAAGGGGAAGGGGTAACTACCACCCAAAACAGGGAGTGGGGTTAACAACCACCCAAAACATGGGGTGGGGTAACAACCCCCCCCAAAACCCGGGGATAAAGGTTAATTTACCACCCACATCAGGGGGAGTGAGGAACTACCACCCAAAACATGGGAGTGAGGTAACTACCAACCACAACAGGGGAGTGAGGTAATACCACCCCCTCAGGGGGAGGGGGTAACACCACCCAAAACATGGGGGGGGTAACAAACCACCCAAAACGGGGGAAGTGGGGGTAACAACCACCCACATCAGGGAGGAGGAACTACACCCCCACATGGAGGAGAAACAACCAAACCAAAACATGGGAGTGAGGTAACTACCACCCCCAGGGAGTGAGGTAACTACCACCCACACATGGGAGTGGGGAAACTACCCCCACAACAGGGAGTGAGGTAACTACCCACCAAAACAGGGGAGTGATAAACACCACCCAAAACATGGGAGTGGGGAAAAATACCCCCCACACCAGGGGAGTGAGGTAACTACCACCCAAAACGGGGGAAGTAGGAACATAAAGATTTTTAAATAACTTTTAATCAGAGAAAAAATAAATTTTTTTTATATATTTTATTTAAAAAAACAAACATTAAATAAATAAAATATACATACAGTTTTTCATTAAAAAAAAAAAAATTCTTCAAAAGGGAAAACATTTCATTTAAAAACCAAAAACCCCACATAAAGAGAGAAGCTTACGAGACTTTTCGGTCCGACTTGGACCTTGACAAATCACACAACAGGGAAAACGAACAACGAAAAAAGTTCGGGAAAGATCCCAAAGGGGAGACGGGGAAGACGGGACAGACGAAAAACCCGTGCTGGAAGGAGGTTCTTATCGTAGAAAAAGCCGGGGCTTAACCCACACGAGGCGATCGGGGGACAGATTTGAAAAGAAATTCACTCTTCGTTGGGATTCCGGGGGTGAGCGGGAAAAGGGGACATGCGACGTTAGAGCTAAGAGGATTAAAGGGGCCCATTTTTTTTAACCCCAAAGGGTAAGGGGGAACGGGGTCAGAGAATGGAAACCTGTCATAGAAGGGTACCTCCGAAAATTCCAAGTTTTTTTAAATGGGGTTTAGGACGGTCTGCAAGGAGTAGAAAAGGGTTTTTTTTTTTGGGTTTGGGGGTCTCGAATGCTTCGTCAAGGAAGATCCAGTACAGTCGTGTCACGAGTTTTCAATCTGTCTTCACTGAGCGTTTTCCAGTACGTTTCACGCAGGATTCAAATTTGGGGCAGGGAAGACTCGCTGGGGGGGCGAACCCCCATCTGACATAAAGGGCACCCGCAGCGCCTTGTTCGGGACACCTCAGTTTAAGTAAGTTTGTTTTGCCAAGAAAGGCAAGAAGAATTATAAAGGGGACGTAAAAAGGGATTTGTAGGGGTGTAGTTTGGGTGCTTAGGGGCATGTTTCAGCTTGAGAGGCCCGAAAGGGGCCTTACTAGCATTCATGCTTTGATGAATGTGTCCTGAAGCGAGAAGTATCAAATTAACCCCAAACAGTGACAGATTTTTTCATGGGGATTTAAGTGGGGGTAAAGCTTTTTCCGGCTCGACGGTAATGGAGGATCACGTTTTCGTTTTAAAATATGTAAGCTGGATTTGTGCTTTGGGTTTTTGACCTCCTTTTTTGTTCCCAGGGGCCATCCTTCGACCTCATTTTGTGTTTTGTGGGTGAGTGTATTATATTGCATAGTGTAAATTGGTAACGTCTGCATAGTGTGTGGAGTTTTGGTTACAATTGTTGGAATTCGTTAGTTATAAAATGTAAAAGGGTAGGGAGGGACAGATCCCGGGGGTACCCGTTTTTTATGTAAGTAGTCAGAGTAACGCCTTTAATTTTCATTCTCATGGTGGCCTCTGGGAATTGCAGGGGGGTTTTACGAGTAGTGAGGGCGGGTTAAATTAGTGCAGAGTTTTATTTGAGCCCGGGTGCCAAAACAGTGTCAAAAGCTTTAAAACGTTTTTTCAACCGGGGCTTCCCTGTTTTTTGTTTTTGTGTTAAGTGGATTTTTTTAAAATATGTTAATGGCATCTTGGGGGATCGTGTGTTCAAAAGCCAAACGACCACGAAAGTAGAAGTTGTTTCCCGGTATCTCGAAGGCGATGGTTGATGAGTTTTTTTTTTTTTTTTTCAAAATTTTACCTAAAGTTTCGAGAGGCTGATAGGGCGAAAATTTTCTAGGATCAGAGGGGTCTTTTTGGGTTTAGGAAGGAGGATAGCAGAGCAGTTTTAAAGGGGGAAGGAAGTACCAGAGGCAAGGGGGGGCTTTAAGGAGGTTTGTGTAGGCAGAAAAGATAGGGGTGTTTTAAGAAAATAGGGTTTAAAGGGCCAGGGGCGCCGGGAGTTTTTGGGGGGAAAGGGTGTCTGAGGAGATTTTTTAATGTCTTGTTGGTGAAAGGAGTTCGGTTCTTGGGGGAGGAAAGAGAGTCTAATGAATTGGCTTCGGGTGTTGTATCTTGTGTGTGTCAGTGTTCCAAAGTTCTATGTTCTAATGTGTTGAATAACGTTAGGGTGAGGTCGGTGAGGGGGGAAAGATTTCTCCAGATTTTGAAAGATTTTGGGTAGCCCGGGGGGGCGAAAAGGTGGTTTTGTTGTGGTATGTTTTAAAATTTGTTGGGGGGAGTTGCCCTTTTTTTTTGATAAAGTTCCAAAAGGGTTTTTAGTGTTTTAAAAACGCTGTTTGTCAGCTTGTTGATGATTGTGACCATGATTTTTGGGGTTTTTGCTAGCTGGTATAATGTTTTTCAAAGGTAAGTAGATCTAATCGAACTTGATTAAACTGGGGTGTTGTAGAGGAAGGGGTTGTGGTACAGATAATATCTTTTTGTTCTGATGAGGGTTTGAAGGAAAACAGTGGTGTGATTTTTTTTGGGAAAGCTTTTTTGGCTCTTGTGTAAGGGTGTCCGGGAGAGATCAAGTTAAAAACGATGCCAAGAATTTTGTTGTTAAGCCCTGGTAGTTAATATTTTTCTAGGTTTTTTTAAAAGCACCCAACACGGTTCTCGAAAGGGGGAAGAAGGTGGGGTTGAATGAGAAGGGGTTGGAGGAGATGTGCAAGATGACGGGTGTGACAGACCTGTAAAGGCCCGGGTGGATGTAGGCTGAAAAGAAAAACGGGCTCGGTTTGCCAAATGATGTCTGGTTTCCTGGCCCGTTGATTGAAAAAAGGTTTTGAAGTCTGGGCCGAGATGAATTGGGTGAAAAGGTTAGGGGAATTTGATAATTGGGACCAAGTTGGTTGTTACGGTGGATGAAAGGGGGTGTTTTTTGGCATTCATGTCACTAGTAGTATGTTGGTGTTTGGGTTTAGTTGAAACAAGGGAAAGGCGTGAAATTTGAAAATTTTGGGGCGGCAAAGTGGTGAAAAAAAAAGGGGGCCCAAGGGGGTGGTATCTAACTGAAAACAGTTTGGTGAATAAAAAGATTGGAGAATTCGTGTTTTATTTGGTTTTGACAAGAGGCAACCCCATCGGGGGGTCATAGGGGACGAGGGGCAGTAAACCAAAAAGGCGGATACTTGAGGGGCTTGAGGCAGGACTTTTTTTAGCAAAATATCTGGTCTCTCACTTCAAGGAGCTCGCCAGTAGGGTCTAATAGTAAAGAAGAACGACGTTGAACTGAATCACTTAAACAGAAATTAATGGTTTTCGCATAGCAAATTAATGTGAGGAGTTTGATAAAACCCTGTAGTGGTGCCTCAGGGGGATGCAGTTTGTAGGTGTTACGGACCCGTTTCCCTGGGGGGGGGGAGGAAGAGATGGATCGTTTTTTATTTTTTTGTATCTGTCGAATTTGGGTCACTAAAAAGGGGTCGAACAAAAGAACGAACAAACGAACGAAAGTTCGGTAAACCCCCCAAATGGGATGAGCGGGAAGAGGGGGACAGACGAAGAACAGTGCGGGAGAGGATGTTCAAAGTCGTAGAAATATACCCAGGGTTTAAAACCCCCCAAGCGAGGCGATCGTGGACAGATATTTAGAAGAAAATTCAGGCTCTCTGTTGTGACTTTTTCCGGGGGTGAGCGGGAAAGGGAAAGGGACGCGCCCTTAAGCAGAGAGGAGTGTAGAACTGAGCCAGCCTTAAGGGGACCTGCATGAAGGTACCTTCGGAGAATCCAAGTTATTTGAAATAGGGGTTTGGCAGATCATGCAAGATAGAAAAGTTGTGTTGGTTTGTGGGGCGCGAAAGTCTTCGTCAAGGAGAGACCGTATCAGTCGTTCCGAGTTTGTCAAACTTCTGTCAAGAGCGTCTTCCGTACAATTCAGCCAGGATTTTAAAATGGGGATGTAGAACTCGCATGTGGGGAATCCCCCCCCTGACATCAAGCACACGGCAGCGCCTTGTTTTTGGGCACGCTGCAGTTTAAGTAATTTTTTTGTTTTCTGCAAGAGAAAGGGCTAGAGGAAGTAATTATCAGAGGGGCGTTAAGGGATTTGAGGGTGTATTTGGTCGTTAGAGGCAGTTTTTAGCTTGTAGAGGCCCGCAAGGGCCTTAAATATTTCTCTTGAGTAATGTGTCCGTGTAAACGTAGAAGGTAGTCAAGATTTAAACCCAAAGGGCAGGACAATTTTGTCAGGGATGAAGTGCGGGTTCAGCTGTTCTGAGCTCGACAGTAATGAGGACACGTTTTCCTTTGTTAAAATATGTAATCGGATTTAGGATTGGTTTTATCCCCTTTTTTTTTCCCAGATGGCTACCTTTCGACCTCAAATTTTTGTTTTTTTGTGAGTGTATCTATATTTGGGATGGGATAATTTTTATTGTCGCTGCATAGGGGTAAGTGATGGTTTTGGTTAAAAGGGTTTTGGGAAAGTCGTTTGTTATAAAATGTGAGGTAGGGAAGGACGATCCCTGGGTACCCAGCATTTTTGTGTGAAGTAGTCAAGTAACAGCCTTGGGAAATTTTTATTCTCAAGTACGGCCGCAGGAAGTTCAGAAAGGAGTTTAAAGAGTTTGAAGGGAGGGTTTAAAGTTAGTGCAAGTTTTTTTACTTGAGCCCTTGGGGCCAGACAGTTCAAAACTTTTCAAACGTCTTTTTCAACCCGGGTCCGTTTTTTTGTTCTGTGTTTATGTGGGTGTGTTGGAATGAGGTAATGGGATCTTGTTGGATCTGTGTTCCCCGAAACCAAAAATGACCATCGAAAATGAGAGTTGGTTCCAGTATCTGGAAGGCGATGGGTTTATGAGCTTTTCAAAGATTTAACCCAAAGTTTGAGGGGCTGATAGGGCGAAATTTCAGGGTCAGAGTGGTCTTTTTTGGGTTTAGGAAGGAGGAAGCAGTAGCACTTTTAAGAGGGGAAGGGAATATCCAAGGCAAGGGGGGGCATAAGGAGGTTTGGTAGGGAGTAAAGATAGAGTCAGGGAAAGGGGTTTTTAAAAAAAAATATGGTTTAGGCCGAGGCCCAGGGGCCTTGGAGGAAATTCTGAGGAGAGTTTAAGTCTTGTTGGTGAAAGGGTTTCAGTTCTTGGGGGGGAGGTAAGAACTAGATGAATTGGCACTGGGGTTTATCTTGTGGTGTGGAGTGTTTCCAAATTCTTGTTTTTAAATTGTTGAATAAAAAGAGGGGTGAGGTCGGGGAGGGTGAAGATGTTCTCCCCCAAAGTGTTGAAGTGTTGGTCAGCCCCGCGGTCGGAAAGGTTGTTTTGGGGGTGGGGGATTGTTTGAATTTGTTGGTGGAGTAGGCCTCTTTTTTTTTTGAAAAATTTCCCGAAGGCTTTAGTGTTTTAATACGCGTTTGTCACTTGTTTATAGTTGTACCATATTTTTGTGGTCTTGGTCTAGACTGTGTATAATGTTTTTCCAAAGGTAAGGGAGATCTAATCGAACTTGATTAAATCTGGTGTGTTTGTAGTGGAAGCGTTGTGGTACAGAAAATTAATCTTCTTGTTCTGGTGCGGTTTGAAGGGAAAAACGAGTGGTGTGATTTTCTTTTTATTTCAGGTTGGCTGCTTGTGTAAGGTGCCTGATGAGATCAGGTTAAATATCGAGTCAGAAAAGGTTGTTGTTAAGCTAGGTGAGGTTAAAATGTCGGTTGTTTTAAAACACCCAGCAGCGTTTTGTAGGAGAAGGAAGGGGTGGTTGGGAAAGAGGATAGGGTTGGGGGATGTGCCAATGACTGGGATGGGATCAAGCCTGAATAGGGGCCCGGTGAATGTATGTTGAAATAGAGAACTGGCCGGTTTTTTCCCGAATTGTCTGGGGTTTTCCTTGGCCCGTTGATTGAAAAAGGATGAATCTGGGCCGAGATAATTAGGGGTTTTATGGTTTTTGAAGTTGAGTAATTGGACCAAGTTTTTTTGTTACTGGTGTGAAGAAAGGGGGGGTGTTTGGCATTCATGTCAGCATAGGTAGTTGGGGGTGTTGGTGAGTTGAAGACTAAGGAAAAGGTGGTAGTTTAGAAAAGTGTTTGGGCAGCATAGGGGGTGAAAAAAAAAAAGGGCCAAGGGGGGGGTATTCTGACCCGGAAACAGGGGTTTGGGGAATAAAGGGGTTGGGAGAGATTCGGTTTTGTTGGGTTTGACAAGGAAGGCAACCCCATCGTGGGATCAAAGGGGGGGGCGTATGCAGTAAACCAAATGGCGGGTACGTGAGGGGGGCTTTGAGGCAGGTTCTGTTAGCAAAACAATATCTGGGCTCCTGCTCAAAGGGGCTCGGGCCCTAGGTCCCCAAAAATAAAGTAAGAACTACTTTAAAAGAAACACTTTAAAAAAATATTTAATGGTTTCATTTATAGCAAAAATTAATGTCGGAGGATTTTGGGTTAAAACCCTGAAGTTGCCATCATGGATCAATTTGTAGTGTTAGGACCCGTTTCCCGGGGGGAGGAAGAGAGGATTGTTTTTTTGTTCTTTTGATGTCGTCAGAATTGGGGGGAGGTTGGTTTTAGGGAATTTCGGAGGGGTGGGGTTTGGGCCTGATGAAGTTTTGGTTGTGGGGGAGGATGGGCAAAGGTAATGCAAGGAATGGAACTTTGGTAGGGGGGAGGAAATGGGAAACTATGGTACTGGGTAAGGAAGCGAAGCTTTGGATGGGGGGAAAGGGAATGGGTAAGGAGGTTTTGGGGAGGGGGGGTCGTAGCACAGCAGAGGGGTTTTGGTGGAGGGGGGGAAGTATGAAGAGGGGGAGGGGGGGAGGGCTGGGGGTGTAGGAAGTAGGGGGGGAGAGAGGGGGGAGGTAAGGTGTAGGGGGCTTTAAAAGAAGCAGGGGAGGATAATTAAAGGGGAAGATTTTAGGGCCCCGATTAGTTAAGGCTGGAGTAGTCGATTGGTAGGGTTTAAGATTTAAAACCAAACCAGAGTGGGCAGCATGGGGATTGGCAGTTATTTTTATCTAGTGTGGGGGTAGGTGTAGAAGGGGAAGGGGATTTTAAATCTTTTGGGTTTGGGGTTTGAAGGTGTAAGTAGGGGGGTAACCAAGTGCTGGGGGGAACCCCGCTTGGGGTAGGGTGGGGAAGGGATTTTTGAGGGGGAGGTGCAGGAAGGGGTTGGGGGGGGAGGGAGGTTTGGGTTTTTCTAGGGGGGAGAGAAGTCTTTTCTAGTAGGGGAGGAAATTTGCAACTCAGTGTGTGCCCACCGCAGTTTTGAACTTTTTAGGGGGGGTTGCAAAAATTTTCCGAAGGGCCAGTTCTAAAATCTGGAGCAGGTTTGTGGGAAGGCATGAATTTTGTCGGGCCGAATTTGACATTTCAAACATTGAGTGATGGGGGGGAAAGTTTTGGGGTAAGAGGGGTTTGGGGAATGCGGAGGTTTAGCAAGGATTCCTTATTGAAAGGTAGAGGCGTCGAAAAGTTAACAGCGATTTGAGGGTGGGGAGAGTTTTTTGCTAAAAATATCGGGCAACAGAGACTTTGTTCTTAGTACTAATGTCTTTGTTAAGCTCTTTTTTTTTCTGTGTCAAAAGCAGTCTGGAGAGAAAGTCACGTGTTTGCGTCATGGCATTTGGGGGCGGTGCTCAGGGGTCCAAAAAAAGTGAACCTGCCCTTGAGAAGTTTTTGTCTGGTCTCGTTGAGGGGGACTTTCGAAAAAAGTCCGCAAGAAGTAGTTGAATCAGAGTTGGTTTTAACGACTTTTAAATGAGGGGCGCCAGTGATCGGGACAGAAATTTCC
>NW_026498059.1:0-18935 GCF_026875155.1 Cherax quadricarinatus | reverse complement strand
GTGTTTGGGGTTTGGTCGGGGTTACTCCCCTATTTTGTACTCCCTTGTGAGGTTGGGGGGGTCGAGCCCCGAGCTCCGGGCCCCGCCTCTCACTGATCGCTACTGGGCCCACTCCCCGGCCTGATTTTGTCATACCCTGCTTAAATATGTATGGATCCTGCCTCCCTCATCGCTTCCCAAACTATTCCACTACGATTTTCTCTGGGGCTGAAGAAATACTTCCTAAAACCCCTGTGTGTTGTGTTGTGTGTGTGGTGTTGTGTTTTGGTGGTGTGTGTACTCACCGTTGACTCACCTAGTTGAGGTTGCGGGGGTCAATCGACCCCGGGCCCGCCTTTTCACTGACGCTACTAGGTCACTCTCCCTACCGTGAGCTTTATCTACCTTGCTTAAAGTATGTATGGTCCTGCCTCCACTACACGCTTCCCAAACTATTCCATTTACTGATTTCTCTGTGGCTGAAAAAATATTCCTAACATCCCGTAAAATTCATTGTGTCTTTAGCTTCCAACTGTGTCCCCTGTTACTGTGTCCAATCTCTGGAAAATCCTGTTTTGTCCCCCTTGTCAATTCCTTTCCAGATTTTTATGTCGTTTCAGCCCCCCCTATTTCCTGTCCTCCAGTGTCGTCGGGTTTTGTTTTCCCCTTTAAACCCCTCCCCTCGTAGGCATCCCTCTTGCTCTGGATAGTCTTGTTGCAAACCTTTGCACTTTCTCTTTTCTTTACGTTTGGCTATGTGGGTTTCCCAAACGGTGCCGCTACTCCAATATGGGCCTCGTATACGGGGTACAGGCCTGAACGATTCCTTATTAAGATGTCGGAAAATGCTGTTCTGAGGTTAGCTAGCGCCCATATGCTGCAGCAGTTATTTGGTTGATGTGCCTTCAGGAGATGTGCCTGGTGTTATACTCACCCCAAGATCTTTTTCCTTGAGTAAAGGTTTGTAGTCTCTGACCCCCCAGACTGTACTCCGTTTTGCGGCCTTCTTTGCCCTTCCCAACTTCAGACTTTGCACTTTGGGGGGATTGAACTCCAGGAGCCAATTGCTGGCCCGTTCTGCAGCCTGTCCAGATCCCTTTGTAGTTCTGCGGCCTTCGTCGAGTGTATTTTCTCATAAAATTCACGTCATCTGCAAACGGGACCCTGATCTATTTTTTCCGTCATGTCGTTCACAAATACCAGAAACGCATGGTCCTAGGACTGACCCCTGCGGGACCCCGCTGGTCCGGGTCCCACTCGCACCTCGCCACGTACCAAACCGCTCTGTCTTCCTGACAAGTTTTCCCTCCCCATTGTAGTCCCTTCCCTGTTACCCCTTTTGGGTCCTCCATTTTTTTGCACCAATCTCTTTTTGGGAACTGTGCAAACCCCTTCTTGCAGCCCAAGAAAATAAATCCCCCCCCTCTTTCTTGTCTTACTGCGTCACCTTCATAAAAAACTCCAGAGGTTTGTGACACAGGATTCCCGCCCCGAAACCATCTGGCTTTTTGAGAGATCTTTCCTTTCTAGGGTGTTCCACCACTCTTTCCTGATTTTCCTCCAGATTTTGCTATATACATGTCAGTGACACGGTCGTATTTAATGTTCATGTCTGCTCCTTTTTTAAAGTTTGGGGACACATTTGCTTCTTCCTCCTCAGGCAATTCCCGTTTCGATGATGTTTAAATATTTTTGTTAGGGGTCACATACCCTTGTCCCTCCTAAATTTACCCGGGGAAATGTTATCGGGGGGCCCCATTGCCTTTGAGGTATCTAGCTCACTCAGAAGCCTCTTCATTCTTCCTCGGTTGTGTGCACTGTGTCCAGCACTTGGGGGTTTGTCCCCCACCTCTCCGTCTTTCTGGGTCCCTTCTGTCCCTCTGTGAACACTTCTTGAATCTCTTGTTGAGTTCTTCACATACTTCCCGGTCATTTCCTGTTGTTTTCTCCTCCTTCCTTCCTTAGCCTGATTACCTGGTCCTTGACTGTTGTTTTCCTCCTGATGTGGCTGTACAACAGTTTGGGGTCAGATTTGGTTTTCCCGCTGCTATGTCATTTTCATATTGTTTTTGGGGGCCTCCCTTCTTATCTGTGCATATTCATTTCTGGCTCTACGACTGTTCTCCTTATTCTCCTGGGTCCTTTGCCTTCTATATTTCTTCCATTCCCAGCACACTTGGTTTTTGCCTCCCGCACCTTTGGGTTAAACCATGGGCTCATCCTGGCTTTTTCATTACTCCTGTTACCCTTGGGTACAAACCTCTCCTCAGCCTCCTTGCATTTTATTGCTCATATCCATCATCTCATTAACGGGTTTCCCTGCCATTTTTCTCTGTCCCACTGAAACCCCGTTCAGGTAGTTCCTCATTCCTGTGTAGTCCCCTTTCTGTAGTTTGGCTTCATTCGCCCTGGCCTTCCTGCTTCTCCCTTTCACTTGTAGCTCTACTGTGTATTCGAACTTACAACCACATGGTCACTGGCCCCAAGGGGTCTTTCATATGTGATGTCCTCGATATCTGCACTACTAAAGGTGAATACAAAGTCCAGCCTTGTGGTTCTTTCCTCTCCTCTCTCTCTTGTAGTGTCCCTTACGTGTTGGTACATGAAGTTCTCCAGTACCACCTCCATCACTTAGCCTCCAAGTATCTTGGCCCCCATGTGGGTCCAAGTTCTCCCAATTATCTCCTTGTGGTTAAAGTCACCCATGATCAGGGAGCTTTGCCCTGCATGCATGAGCTCTTCTGGCCACTCTAGCCAGTGTGTCAACCATCGCTCTATTGCTCTCGTCGTACTCTTTCCTTGGCCTCCTGCTGTTCTGTGGTGGGTTATACTCACTGCTATTACCACCTTGGGACCTCCAGAGTGAAGTGTTCCCCCTATGTAATCACTTTCTTCTCCGCTATTTTTCTCTCTCCAGCTCATCAAATTCCAGCGATTTTTTATCAGCAACGCCCCTCCTCCACCCCCCTGTTCCTCTGTCTTTCCTCAGGATTTTTGGGATCCCGTTGGAAAGATGGCATCTGTTATCATACCTGTAGCTTGGTTTCTGTGAGAGCTAGATGTCCGGTGATGCTTTTTTGACTCTTTCTTGCCACTCCTCCCACTTATTTTTTATTCCATCAGCGGTTTTTTGTACCCTACCTTCAGTTTCCTTTCCAAAAACTGTGGTTTGGGGGGCCTGTGAGGGTGGGAGACCTGGTGGCATACTGTGGGGTTCTATAGCTTGGTGTTGGGTGGAGGCCGTGGGTATGGATTGTAGGGTGTGTTGGGGTGGGTGATAGGTTGTATGGTTCTGAGAGTAGTTGTTGTGTGTGCTTGCCCTTGCTGTTCTGTCCTGCTCTGACTGGGCCTCTGCGTTCCCTCCTTGTCTCTTTTCCTAGCTCCTTTCGCTTTTTTTGTCCTCTCCCTCAGCTGTTGTCGTTCTGAATTTTGTTCTGTCTCTGTCTAGGAACACCCTCTTGTACTCTTCCGAGTATTTCAATCGTGGTTTCTCTTGGAGGATCCTGTTCCGCACTGTTTTCCGCCTGAGAATCAGCTTGATTTGGTCGGTTTCTCACCCTTTGAGTACCCCCCTATTCTCTGAAAATTTACAATCTCGTCCCTCTCTTCACCCATTTTGTTATGAATTTTCTCAATCTCCTTTCTTTCTTCCTGCTTCCTTTCAGTGGTGTGTCCTTTCCTCTCTCTCCTGAAGCCCATGGATAAACACTGATTTTGCCCTTTCTTCCTCGCATTGCCTCACCCTCTGTGGCTCTGGATCCTGCCTGTATGTGGTCAGTTTCTCCCTTGATTTTTCCCGTGGCTCTTGATAGCCTTGTTGTGGCCTCAGCATTCGACCTATCACCCTCTCCATCTGCAACCAGTTGATCTTCCCTTTCACTCCTTGGTCCTCCTTGGCAGATTGATGTGACCTTAGCATAATTCATAATTCCTTCCTTCCTGTTCAGCCTCGCAGCTTCATTAAAGCTGTGTCTTCTCTGGTCACTGCCCCTGTAACTCGCTCCAGCCTATTTATCTCAACTTCAGGACCCTTATCTTTGGGTACTGCAGTTTCGACTTGTGCCTCCCAATTCTTTGTCTCCTTCTCCAACCACCTTTCCAAATTTTACAGAGAGCTCTTTCTCCCTTTTTTCAAAAGCTCTCCTAATTTTCTCTCCCACTCTTGTTCCATCCTTTTCCACTGCTCCTCCATCCATCCTCCCCACCCGAACCATTCTCATCTGATCCTTGGGTCCTGCGAGTCCCCACCATTTTTTTTTTTTTTTTTTTTTTTAGGAGTAGGAGAGGGGAGAGTTAGAAGGGAAAATGGGATCGAGAGAGAGCAAGAGGGGAGAGAGAGCAAGAGAGAGAGAGAGCAAAAAGAAAGAGAGAGCAGGAGAGAGAGAGCAAGAGAGAGAGCAAGAGAGAGAGGGGAGAGCAAGAGAGAGAACAAGAGAGAGAGAGAGAGCAAGAGAGAGAGCAAGAGAGAGAGAGAGAGCAAGAGAGAGAGAGCAAAGAGAGAGAGAGCAAGAGGGGAGAGAGCAAGAGAGAGAGAGAGAGCAAGAGAGCGAGCAAGAGAGAGAGAGAGAGAGAAACAAGAGAGAGAGAGCAAGAGAGAGAGCAAGAGAGAGAGAGAGCAAGAGGGAGAGAGAGCAAGAGAGAGAGAGAGAGCAAGAGAGCGAGAGAGAGCAAGAGAGAGAGAGAGCAAGAGAGAGAGAGAGCAAAAAGAGAGAGAGAGCAAGAGAGAGAGAGAGCAAGAGAGAGAGAGAGCAAGAGAGAGAGAGAGAGCAAGAGAGAGAGAGAGCAAGAGAGAGAGAGAGCAAGAGAGAGAGAGCAAAAAGAAGAGAGCAAGAGAGAGAGCAAGAGAGAGAGAGAGCAAGAGAGAGAGAGAGAGCAAGAGAGAGAGCAAGAGGGGGAGAGAGCAAGAGAGAGAGAGAGCAGAGGAGAGAGAGAGCAAGAGAGAGAGAGAGCAAGAGAGAGAGAGAGCAAGAGAGAGAGAGCAAGAGAGAGAGCAAGAGAGAGAGCAAGAGGAGAGAGAGCAAGAGAGAGAGAGAGGCAAGAGAGAAAAGCAAGAGAGAGAGAGAGAGCAGGAAGAGAGAGAGCAGGGAGAAGGAGAGCAAGAGAGGAGAGAGAGCAAGAGAGAGAGCAAAGAGAGAGCAAAGGGGAAAAGAGCAAGAGAGAAGCAAGGAGAGGAGAGAGCAAAGAGAGAGCAAGAAGGGGAGAGGCAAGAGGGGGGAGAGAAAAGGGGGAAAAAAAAAAAAACAAACAAAAACAAAAAAACAAAAAAGGGAGGGAGGGGAGTGTTGTTTGTGTTGCTTTTTGGGTGTGCTTTGGGGGTTTTTGTGCTTTGGTGGGGGGGGGGTGGGGTGGGGGGTGCTTGTTTGGGTGCTTGGGGTGTTGGGTGGGGTTTTGGGGGGGGTTGTGTTGGTGGTAGTTTGGGTGGGGGTGGTGGGTTTTTGGGGGGGGGGGGGGGTGGGGGGGTTTCTTGTTTGTTAAGGGGTTAATCATTTTTGGGGGGATTATTGGCCTTTTTGGGAAAAAAGGCCCGAAAGTAAGAAAGGAGGAACCAACAAGGGGAAAGGAGAGAGACGGACCCCTCGGGTTTGACTAATTCTTTAAGAATTTTGAGGGGTTGAAAATTTCGAAAATCGTAAGTTTTGAAAAAAGGGAAAAGTGTGGGGATTGAATTGGCTGGGGCTTTTTTAATTAAAAGTGCCGACCTTCTCCCCACCCCGCAGGGGGCTTTTGCTATGGTGGGGGGAATTTTTGTGCCAGGGGGGGAGAACCGAGGTTTGGGCCCCCCCAAAAGGGTGGTGGGGTGAAGGTTGGGGGGGCCCAGCTTGTTGGCGGGGGTTTGACCCAGCTCCTTGCCCCGTCTGCAGTGGTTATGTTCCCGCCCCTCCCCGCCGGCTGTTTTTAGGTCCGTCCCCTGCCATCCTTTTTGGGTTAGTGTTACCAGCTTGCCCCCCCTGGCTATTTTATGTCCCCCCTTGCCGTCCTGGCTAGTTGGTTAGTGTTCCCCAGCCACCCCCCACACAACAACCACACTGCCCCGTCCTGGTGTTGGTTAGGATCCCCAGCTACACATGCCCCGCCCTGGCTGTGGTTAGTGATCACCAGCCCACATGCCCGTCCTGGCTAGTTGGTTGTGTTCCCAGTCCATGCCCCGTCCTGGTTTTGGTTGTGATCCCAGCAACCAAGCCGCCCTGGCTAAGGGTTTAGTGTCCCCAGCCAAACATCCCGTCCTGGCTAATTTTTTGATCACCCCCAATTTTTCCCCCGCCCGGTATTTTGGAGTGATCACCAGCTACACAAGCCCGCCCTGGCTAATTGGTTAGTGATCCCACCCAAAAACATGCCAGTCCTGGCTATTTGGTTAGTGATAACCAGCCAAACATGCCCGTCCTGGCTTTTGGGTTAGTGATCACCAGCCACACATGCCCGTCCGGCTATTTGGTTAGTGATCCCCAGCCAACAACCCCAGTCCTGGCAATTGGTTAGTGATCACACCCAAAACTGCCAGCCCTGGCTAATTGGTTAGTGATCCCCGATACACAACCCCAGCCCCAAACTAACTAGTTAGTGGTCATCGCTACACAAGCCCGTTTTCCAAATTGGTTAGTGTCACCCGACACAAGCCCAACCGGGCAAATTGGTTAGTGACCCCGCTACAAAAACCCCAACCCTGGCAATTGGTTAGTGATCACCGGTACAAAAACCCCGTTCTGGAAATTGGTTAGTGATCCCCTTCCACACAAGTCCAGTCCTGGCTAATTATTTAGTGATCACCCGTACCATGCCCATCCGGCAAATTGGTTGTGTCACAGCCAAAAGGGCTCAGTCCTTGCAAATTTGGTAAATTGTCCCAGCCACACATGCCCAGCCCTGGGTAATTGGTTAGTGATCACCTGCCAACACATCGCAGTCTGGGGATGGGTTAGTGATCACCTGCCCACTCCCGTCTGGCAAATTGGGTTTAGTGATCCCCTGCCACCATACGCAGTCCTGGGTGTTGGTTAGTGATCCCCTGCCACACATGCCAGTCTTGGTTTAATTGGGTTAGTGTCCCCGCCACACATGCCCAGTCTTGGTAATTGGTTAGTGTCCCAGCTACACATCCCAGTCCTGGCAAATTGGCTGACACAGCAAACAAGCCCTAGCCTGTTTGACTGTTAGAAGTCAAATGTAATGGGTGTCTTTACAATTAACTTTTTAAAATGTTTCGAATCTGTGCACTTATTCTGTTTTGTTTTTTTTTCATGAATGTTTTTTATGTTTGAGAATTAAAGCCAAACCAATAAATTTTGTTTTATAAGCTCAGTAGTAATGAAATCTTTTGAGCCATTTCCTTAACAAATTTTTCATGATGCAAAACGTTATTTCCCGGGTTATTTCGTTTTGGTAAGAATTTTTAGGACATTCAATTTACGTTACTGTTTGAAGTGAAGAAAGAGCTGTTTTCCACACAGCCTCACCCCTTCAAAACTCGTGCCACGCCTACCCCCTTCAAACTCGCTGCTACGCCTCCCCCCTTCAAAACTCGTGTCACGCCCCCCCCCTTGTAACTCATGTCACAGCCTCCCCCTTCTTAACTCGCTGTCACGCCCACCCCCTTCATACCGTGTCCCCCTAACCTCCTTCATAACTCACTGCTCACAGCCTCACCCCTTATAACTCACTGTCACAGCCTCACCCCCTTCTACTCACTGCTACAGCCTCGCCCCTTAAAACTCATGCTCTTGCCTCACCCCTTCATAACTCATGTCCAGCCTCACCCCTTCAAAACTCAGTCAAGCCTCCCCCCCTTCAAATCATGCTCACGCCTCACCCCTTAAAAACCCCTTACAGCTCCCCCCCTTCAAAACTCACTGTCACAGCCTCCCCCCCTTTCATAACTCATGCTCACAGCCTCCCCCCTTATAACCCCTCTCACAGCCCACCCCTTTTCATAACCCCTTTCTCCAGCCCCCCCCTTCATACTCATGCTCCGCCTCCCCACTTATAACCTCCTGCTCACACCCTGCCCTTCAAATCACGTCACACCCTCCCCACCTTCAAAAAATCATTGTTAAACACCCTCACCCCCTTTAACTCACTGCTCACAGCCTCCCCCCTTCAAATCATGCTCACCCCCTCCCCCCTTCAAAAACTCATGCTCCGCCTCACCCCCTTCTAACTCACTGCTCACAGCCTACCCCCTTCATAACCATGCTCACAGCCTCACCCCCTTCATAACTCATGTCACAGCCTCCCCCCTTCAAAAATCATGCTACACCCTCCCCCTTCAAAAATCATGCCACAGCCTCACCACCTTCATAACTCATGCTCCAAGCCTCCCCCCTTCATAACCATGCTCACAGCCTCACCCCTTTAAAAACTCACTGCTCACAGCCCCCCCACCTTCAAAAACTCGCTGCCACAGCCCCCCCCTTCAAAAATCACTGCTCACGCCCCCCCCCTTTAAACTAGCTCACCCCTCCCCCCTTCAAAAATTTCACTGCTCCAGCCTCCCCCTTATAACTAAATGCTCACAGCCTCACCCCTTCTAACTCATGCTCACAGCCTCCCCCACCTTCAAAACTCGTGTCCAGCCTCACCCTTCTAACTCACTGTTAACACCCTCCCCCCCTTAAAATCACTGTCCAGCCTCACCCCCTTCTAACTCACTGTCACAGCCTCCCCCCTTTAACTCACTGCTCACAGCCTCCCCCCTTCTAACCATGCTCCAGCCTCACCCCCTTCATAAATCATGTCAACCCTCCCCCCTTATAACCACGCTCACCCCCCTCACCCTTCTAACTCGCTCTCCAGCCTCACCCCTTTAAACTCACGCTACAGCCCACCCCTTCAAAAATCACTGCCACGCCTCCCCCTTTTTTAACTCGCTGCTCCACCCCACCCCCTTATAAACGTTACGCCTACCCTTCATAAATCCTGCTCACAGCCTCACCCCCTTATAACCATGCTCACAGCCCCCCCCCCTTCTAATCACTGCTCGAGCCTCGCCCTTTTTAACTCACTGTCACAGCCTCACCCCTTCTAACCCCTGTCACGCCTCCCCCCCTTAAAACTCACTGCACAGCCTTTAATTGCTATTAAAAAACCATCATCGCGTTCCTATGCCCATTTACTCACCCCACCATTAGTACCACATTGATCAAAAATCTTTCCAAAACGAATAATCAATCGTCACAAATCAGTAATATAATTATTTTTATTTCTGCAAGTACATGTACAAGGATACAGCCCTAGCTCATAAAATGATATAGTCGATATGGAAAAACCCTTGTTTTGGGGAGCATTTCGGGAATTAGGTCAGTTTTGTCCCAGGGGGACCCACGCCAGTCGATAACACCAGATACTTTTTTTATGAGGGGGTAAAATAGGGACGCGGTGTCTTATGGAAAACGCCCAATGTTTTCCACCCGCCGGGAGGAGATTCGACTAGGTTCAGTGTGTGAGCTGAGTGTGTAGCGCTAAATGGGCCAAATTTGTCAATCTATCACACCCCCGTTACTTTCCAGTATTCATGTTTTTTTTCAAATATGACTTTTTTATAGGCCACTTTCTCAGCTTTAATGTTATGGGTTATTTATCAACGTTACAGGGGGTAACAAACTTTGAAAGTAAGACACAGTGCAACGTTAGTATCATTATTCCAAAAATTTCCCCACACAGTAGGCTTCAACACAGTGAAAAATTTTTTTTCGTTGGTTCAGAATGTTTTTTTGTAAATTATTGATACACAAATTTTCGCTTCCCTTATTCGGCAGAAGAGCGTTGCTATTTAAGCCGAATCGAAAGCTTTCCCTTTCGGCCGAATATTTTGGAGATGGAAATAAAGAGACAAAAATTGTGCATTGTGTGTTGTCAAAAAGCTGGGGAAAATGTGACAAAAACCCAACGTAGGAAGGAAAAATTTTTTGGGCCCCATGACACAGCTATATCTATTTAACCTATTTTAATATATTTTTTATTATCCTTTACTGCAGAAAAAAAGTAGACCGAACATTACAAACAAAACATAAAGTGTTTATGGGCCCTTTTTCTCTAAGGTGCGATGTCCTGTCGGATTTTTATGTGTATCATTTTGTTCAACTTGCTTGATCCTCATCATATTAGGCCTGAGCTTGTACCTCTGCAGCTCATAAGACTGCCATCCCCAGGGCCCCCTTTGAGGGGGGTAGATGGCAGACCAGGGGCCCTGCTTTTCCCAGGGCCCCCGGAGGGGGGGGGAATGTGGCTGGCCTGGGGACACTTGGTCCCAAGATGGGAGTACTTGTACTCCTTCAGGGGAGATTAAGTCTCGAGCACTCCCGATAGGGACCCAAGGCCGGGACCACTATTTGGGAAAAGCCCCCGGGCCCGGGGGGAAATACAGGCGAATAAAAAAAAAAAAAAAAAAAAAAATATTTTCTAAATTTTTTTGAAAAAAAACACTTAAACATTTTTTTTCTGTAAAAAAAACAAAAAACGTTTTAATGATTTTTCTTTACCTTAATAAAAGAACTAATGGCCTAATAATAATGCCGCACAATGTCTAATTTAGGATTACCGGGGGAAGCAGAAAGGGGACGCCACTAAGGGAACCCCCTTGGCCCCATAATGGCGCCACTAATAGCCTTAACTGGTAAGAAAACGGTTTCCCCCAAAACAAACAAAAAAAACAACAAAAACAAAAAACCAAAAAAAAACCCCCCCCCCCCCCCAAAAAAAACACCAACCCAAAAAAAGTTTCCCCCCCCCGTCATAGTGGAGAAACTTGAAGGACAGGAGGGAATGAGGAATCAGCCCTCAACCTTGGTCGAGTGTTCAGTCCATCAAATTTGAGTAAGAAAAGGCTTGAACGGAAAGCGCTTCCCCGCCATGGTTTATCGTGTTCTCCCGCTCATAGCGTATTCTCCCTCAAGTTGATGGAAACCAATCGACTAATTTGGGGGAAACTTTCCTAAATTTCCTCCTTTCTTCAATTTCTCTACGTATACTGATGAAGCCACTGCGTGGCGAAAAATTTTCCCTCATTAAGTACCCAAGAGTTGAAATGTGTAAAAATTTTATCACCCAATCCATTTATTCAACATTAAACAATGAAAAAAAATTTTAAAATTTAATTTCTCAATATTTAAGTTTTTTATTAAATTAAACACCAATGGCAAACCCCAGAGTTAGCTGGCATTTCCGAAAGAAAAAAATTAAGCTATAAACATAATAAACATGCATGTTTCATGACTTAAAGAAAAACATAAAAGAAAAATGATTAATAAAAACTGACAAACATGAAACCCGATTATGAGTTGAACTGATACTTGCAATAAAAAAACAGATTTATTAAATTTCGGCAAAAAATTTTACGTTTCGTACAGTTATATTTTCACATTTGTTGATGATCTTTTGGTAAATATAATATGGAATGTGTTTGGGTTTTTTTTTGTAGGTTTAAAGCCAGGCCGGTTAGTGAGGAGTTTCTGTGGTAAAGGGTTTTTGTTTAAGGGAAGCCAAATGGGATGTTTTTTGTTTAAAGGTTTGGTGGGGTGTGTATTAATGAGTGTTGAACAGGTGTTTGGTTTGTGTTGTGTGTGGGTGTTACAAATTTGTTTTGTAATTTAAAAAAAAGTTCCTGGCTCCTAAAGGCTGCTCCACTGCTATTGGGGGGTTTAAAAAATTACTCTGAAAACACAGGCACCTTGGGCCCGGGAAGTCTATTCAAATTAAGCTGGGGTTTAGATAATTAAGTTGATAAGGAAGGACACAAAAAAATCACCCATACAAAATTAAAAAATATAATAATAACTTACATACAAAAAACGTTATCCCAAAAAAAAACCCCAATCCCGTTCACTTAACTCACTGCACCTGCTACTAATGGTTAAACAAAATTAAAAGAACATTTATGAACAGGGGGCTCATGGGAACCCCACCTTTGCAGGTACTTGCCCACAGTGGAAAGTTAAAAAACTTTCCGAAACACAGGCCCTGCTATGGGCGTTACAAATAAAAAAGAAAGCCTTAAACAAAAACCTATAGTTACACTAAAAAATTGCCAAAAATTTCCTACCGCCCCCACTTGGACTTGACCCCCCTCCCACCGACTCGTACTGAAATAAACCCTAAAAAACAAAAAAAAAGGCACAATACCCTGATGGGAAGATACACAAAAAAACCCCCCCATAAAAAAAGAGAAACTTCGACGACGTTTCGGTCCGCTTGGACCCTTTCAAAGTCATTAAGAGTGGGCCGACGGCTAATATAGGCAGGAAGAGGTTTGTGGTGGTGTAGTGTGTAGTAGTTGAGTAGTAGTGTTGTAGTGTAGTAGTAGTAGTAGTAGTAGTATAGTAGTAGTAGAGTAGTAGGGGAAACTAAGGAGGAGGGCCCGTCAAATTAAAGACAGGGGAAACCTGCAAGGGGCTAGGTGCCACAGAGGGAGAGCAAGTGCACATAGGTGGGGGGGGAAGGAAAGGATGAAATAAATAATAAAGGAAAAAGAAACACGCGACAAAAAAAAGACAAAAAAAAAAAGGAAAGAGGAAGGG
The DNA here is from genome assembly GCF_026875155.1 of Cherax quadricarinatus. Classification (NCBI taxonomy): domain Eukaryota; kingdom Metazoa; phylum Arthropoda; class Malacostraca; order Decapoda; family Parastacidae; genus Cherax; species Cherax quadricarinatus. The sequence continues at coordinate 6,447 of NW_026498059.1, read as the reverse complement.
GGGGGAGGGAGAAGAAGAAAAAATGAGGAATCGGTTAAGTCCGGGTGTTTGAAGTTCGGAGCATTTTACAATTTTATGGGAGGGGGGAAGGATCTACAAGACGAAGCCAGGACCCAAGATTCTTCAAAGGGAAAGTTGTGTAGTAGGGGATTTAACAAAACGGGGATGTTAAGTTTGGGTGGGAAGACGTTTTAGCAGAAGACCGTCTTAGGTGGCTGTGATCTTGACGTGCGAAAAGAGCATTGGTTTTTTCGGCAAGCTAACCATTTTTGTGTCCCCAAATCTGTCAGAAAGAGATCGGCCAGTTTCTCCAAGTATTGAGGGGGGCAGGGGAGCAAAATGAGTAGACACCCGGAACATCGTAGAGGGAGGAGAGGTATGAACGAAATTAGTGCGAAGGGGTGTTGTCTGGGGGGAAATAAACTTGATGTCTAAGGGAGGAGAGAATTGTTGAGATTAGAAAGACCCGGAAAAGTAGGGGAAGGGAGAGGACAGAAGAGTCCCAGAAAAAGGGGAAATTTGGGGAGAGAAGAAATTAAGTTTAGTCGTGGAAGGCAGGTCTATGAAATGGGAAGGGTAGCCAAGAGGGAAAAAAGAATTATGAAGAGTGGAAAATTTTTGTGGAAGGAACTGAGGATCCAGATGGGAGGGCACGGAGAAAAGAGAGATAGAACTTTTTTGCAGCGAAAACTGATAGGAAAAAGTGTGAAGTACATGCCACTGGCTAGGGGTTTTTGGTAAACGGAAAAGGAAAAACCTGTATCTGAGCGGTGGACATGGGGCTCAAGGGAAAAAAAGCAAAGGAAATTTGTTTTCCCCTTCGCTTTTAAAATTAATGGAAGGGGGCAAGATTGTTAAGAGCTTCAAGAAAAAAATTGGAGAGTTGGAGGCATGAGGCCACAGAAAGAGTCATCCCATAGCGGGGGTGACTTGCTCAAAACCATGTGCCTTTTTTTGTGCAATGTTGGGATCCAAATGGGTTGGCGATCATGCCTTTGAACTCTTTCAAAGATTTTATTTTTTTAAAAAGTGGACATTAGAGTATCGGTCTATAAAATTTGGTATTGCTTCCCCCACCCTTTTGCGTGAGGCTCATGTTTCCAGTGAGTCTGGGATAATACCCCTGTCCAGGCTACACTCCATAGCAACGTAAGGGAGTTTTGGGAAGCAACCTTCGAAATTTTTTTCTTGGAAAAGAAAAAATTTTTCCAGTTTTCTTGTAAAAAAAAGAAAATTGCTGACATTACACCAAAATTAATCAAAAATTTTTCCAAATTAACTATTTAAGGTATATGTAATTTAAAAACGAAAGGGCGCAAATAAGGTTAAAAATAGTAAATAAATAAGAAAAATAATAATAAACAATAAAGCAAAAAAAAAGGGGGTAATTAAAATTTGGTAAAAAAGATTAAAAAATAAGTATGAAAAAAAACCCTTTTTAGGTGTTAACATTGAAAAGGGTTTTCAGTAGTATAAAGGACGTGATATTAAAAACACAGAAATAATTATTTTGTTCAACGAGTTATCCATAAAATCAGCACTGTGCCTAGTTCTTTCCCGAAAAAATATTATCCACTTAAAAACCAGAAACCAATTTGATTAATTAAAAGGTAAATAAAAATTTTTAATACTAAAATTTGGGAAATTCGTATGAGGAAAACAAACGCTTACAGCTAATTCTTAAAAAAAATCACCCTTTTAAAATATGCATAGTCATCATATTTATGGGGGTCTTAAATATTTTATTTTAAAACCCAAAGGGGGGAAATTCCCGTTCCCCGGAACAAGAGCCCCTACCCCCCATCAAAAAAGCCTCTTTGAAAAGTTATACCATTTTTAGACTAAAAGTGGCAAAAAGGAACAAAATTCTCCCTTTTAAAAACCTTTTATTAAGAGGATACCGAGTGGTGGAACTTAGATGATCAAAAAAACTTTCTGAAGTTATGGGAAGGAAACCCGTTTGGGGAAAGACCTTTTAATACTGAGGAAGGTTACCCCTTGTTAATTACTCCCCCTAACCCAAATAACGTTCATTACGTAGAATTTTTATTTTAAAGTTAGCCCGGTTTTTCTCCCGGCCCGGGCTTTTTCCAAATGGTGGCCCGGCCTTGGCTCCCTCTTGAGGGGGTGTTGAGACCGAATCTCCCATGGGGAATACAAGTACCTCCCCATCTTTGGGGCCAACTGTCCCCCCGGCCTAGCCACAAAGCTAGGCCTCTCTGGTTTGCCCTCCCCGCCCCAAGGGGGGGAAATGGGAATGACGTCTTATGAGTAAGGCTCGGGCTCAGGCACCCCCCACCCAGAAGGGTTAGGCATGGGTCGATCTTACGTAGAAAATTCGACCGTCCCTTAAAGGGGTTCTGTTTGTTATTTTGAAGCCCTTTTAGGAATTAATGGAAGCAAAAAAAATTTTTACAAACCCTGTACACCTCTGGTTAAAGCGTGTAGGTTTTAAACGCTAAATTAATAGTAAAAATTAGAAATGTTCAACAAGGTAGTTTCAAAATTTTTAAATTTCCTTTCTGCAGTTAAATTTTGTTTAAAATTCTCGATGTCTAACAGAAAAAATAAGAATTTTTCGTTTGTAAAGAAAGTCCCCATTGTACTGTTTTTCTATAAGTTGATTATTGGCATTGACAACCCAAATTTAATACAAAAACGATCTAGTTAATTAACTTCAGTTCTTAAAAGTTTGAAGCCAAAAAGGCATTCACTAGTGATTCTGAAAGCAAATTTTTTCTACAAAATTAACAATTTAAAGTTTGCATAGATCAAGCAAAAACGTTTTTAAAAAAACTCATCGAGAAAAATAAAACTTTACGGAAAACATTCTTCTGTAATTGACCCGATTCACGATTTTTAATTTTTAACTTCAATTAATGTTGAAACTAACGTCAAAATTATGTGGAATCTCCTTCTAAGGAATGTTTTTTGTTAATTTTTATAATCGTGAACGACGAATTTTTTGTTTTTTAAAACATATCATGGTGGCCTGGTGGTTGGGGGTTGGTGGTGGTGGAACGCTCTCGTTCACCGGTGGGGCTGGGTTCGATTCCCAGCCCGAGTAGAAAAAATTGGACGTGTTTCTTTCCCCCCTGTTGTCTATGTTCCCCTCGTAAAATGGGTGCTGGGGTTAGTCGCTGGTGTGGGTCGATCCTGGGGAAAAAGGACCCAAAGGAGGCCGGTACGACCCCGGGCCCCGGGGGGTTGACCCCGGAAACTCTTCCCCGATAAATCCAGATTTATTTAATCAAAATTGGGAAAAATGGGATAAAAGGGTTCGTAAGAACGTAAACTTTTTTTTTCTGGAAAATTTGAAGCTATCAGAAGAGGCTTCTCCAGTTATCTCACAGTTCCAAAAGATTCCCCGTTTAATAAATTTTGTTTTTTACACTTTACCTCCACCCCAAAATAAAATTAGCGAGTTATCCCGTTCTTTAAAAGGCTTCAAATTAAATATAAAAATGTTCAAAAAAAGAAAGACATATTTAAAAGTGTTTTTTCGACAAAAAAAAAAAGTCGCCCCCATTTGTTTATATATTGGAGATGTGCACCTGTGTATCAGTCTAGGAAGTGGGAAGAGATTACAAAAATTGGGTTATTGAAAATTAAAATGGTTTTAAATACCGCAGGTTGTTAGGTAAGACACTATGCAACAGTTGGGTTCTTTATTATGAAAAAGTTTGCCTACACGTAGGCTTCTTCAGTCAAATACAGAAAAAATTGATAGAGCAGAAATACTTAAAAACGATGTAATCGTCCTCCCTTAAAATTTTGGGTGGTCAGTCCCCCAGTCGGAAAGAGCATTGTTCCATGTATAAACATTTAATGTTTCAGACTAGGGAAAATTTTCTTCTCCAGACGAGGGGGGCTGCCCCCTCAAAACTTTAAGGTGTAGATGATTACATCTCTTCAAATATCTTCTGCTTTATCAAATTTTCTGTCTTTTATGGAAAAGCCTACTGTTAGGGAAAACTTTCATAATAAAGATACCAACGTTTCATTGTGTCTTACCTAACAACTTGGGTTATTTTTCACCCGAGTATATAAAGTTCTAAAATTTTGAAAATATTAAGGGTTCGAAGGGTGCCTTTATTTTGTTTTCGTGTTTTGACAGAGATAAAAACGAAATTTGGAGAAAGAAATAAGGAAAAAAAAAAAAAAATGTTATAAGAGTACTTTCTATGGCGTTTTTAGAATCACTTTAGTTCTTGAAATTATTCTAGGTACGTATCTGTATTTGTTTTGGACCAAGAAATTTTATCGTTATATATTAAACTAGGTTTATGGAATACCCGAAAGACACTACCTCGAATGTATATGAAAAGTTTTAGTTACTGGCTGATGTTTAATCTTTTGAGTTTATGGGTTAGTGTAAAAGCAAATATTTTTTTTCTTCTTTTTACAAACTAGCGTATTTTTATTATTATTCCCTGCTCAATCTTAAGGTCGCAAAAATTAACGCTTCAGATATTTATTTAACGTTCACTATCCCATCATTGTTTTAATTTTGATTTCCCAGTATATTACATGGGAGTGGCGAAACCAAAAAATGAGAATATAACAACAAGCTAAGCCTTGGTGCCTGCAGTCTCAGTGGGTGAAGCAGCTCATGCCTTAGGCATTACAGTCTCGTGGGTGAAGAAATCTGCCTTGGTGCACTGCAGTCTCGCTGGGTGAAGCAGTATGCCCTTTGTGCTTACAGTTGCGAGTGAAGGCTATGCCTTAGTGATTTTAGTCTCATTTAGTGAAACGTCTGCCTTAGTGCTTGCAGTTCTTGAGTGAAGCAGCTCATGCCTTTGTGCATTTGCAGTTCATCTGGTGAACGCCTGCCTTAGTGATTGCAGTCTCAGGGGTGAAGCGCTCATCCTTGGTGCACTGCAGCCCAGCTGAGTGAAGCAGCTCATGCCATGCATTGCAGTCTCATTGAGTGAAACAGCTTGCCCTTTGGCTTGCAGTCTCATCTGGTGAAGAGTATGCCTTAGTGCATTGCAGTCTCTCTGGGTGAAGCAGCTCATGCCTTGGTGCACTGCAGCCTCAGCTGGTGAAGCAGCTCATGCCTTGGTGCACTGCAGCCTCAGCTGGGTGAAGCAGCTCATGCCTTGGTGCACTGCAGCATCAGCTGGGTGAAGCAGCTCATGCCTTGGTGCACTGCAGTCTCAGCTGGGTGAAGCAGCTCATGCCTTGGTGCACTGCAGCTCAGCTGGGTGAAGCAGCTCATGCCTTGGTGCACTGCAGTCTCAGCTGGGTGAAGCAGCTCATGCCTGGTGCACTGCAGCCTCAGCTGGGTGAAGCAGCTCATGCCTTGGTGCATTGCATCTCAGCTGAGTGAAGCAGTCATGCCTTGTGCATTGCAATCTCAGCTGGGTGAAGCAGCTCATTGCCTTGGTGCACTGCAGCCTCAGCTGGGTGAGCAGCTCATGCCTTGGTGCACTGCAGCCTCAGCTGAGTGAAGCAGCTCATGCCTTGGTGCACTGCAGCTCAGCTGGGTGTGAAGCAGCTCATGCTTGGTGCACTGCAGCCTCAGCTGGGTGAAGCAAGCTCATGCCTTGGTGCACTGCAGTCTCAGCTGGGTGAAGCAGCTCATGCCTTGGTGCACTGCAGCCTCAGCTGGGTGAAGCAGCTCATGCCTTGGTGCACTGCAGTCTCAGCTGGGTGAAGCAGCTCATGCCTTGGTGCATGCAGTCTCAGCTGGGTTGAAGCAGCTCATGCCTTGGTGCACTGCAGTCTCAGCTGGGTGAAGCAGCTCATGCCTTGGTGCACTGCAGCCTCAGCTAGTGAAGCAGTCATGCCTTTGTGTCAGTAGAAGCAGCTTTTGGCACTGCAGCCTCAGCTGAGTGATGAAGCAGGTCATGCCTTGGTGCACTGACCTCAGTGGGGAAGAGGTCATGCTTGGTGCCTGCAGCTCAGCGGGTGAAGCAGGTCATGCCTGGTGCCTGCAGCTCAGCTGGTGAGCAGCTCATGCCTTGGTGAATTCAGTCTCAGGAGTGAAGCGCTCAGCCTTGGTGCATGCGCTCAGCTGGTTGAAGCAGTCAGCCTTGGTGACGCAGCCCGCTGGGTGAGCGTCATGCTTGTGCACTCAGCCTCAGCTGAGTGAGCAGTCATGCTTGGTGCACTGCGCCTCAGCTGGTGAAGCAGGTCATGCCTTGGTGAACTGCATCTCAGCTGAGTGAAGCAGCTCATGCCTTGGTGCATGCAGCCTCAGCTGAGTGAAGCAGCTCAGCCTTGGGCTGCAGCCTCAGCTGTGAGCAGTCATGCTTGGTGCACTGCATTCCTGGTGAGCAGTCATGCTTGTGCACTGCAGCTCAGCTGGGTTGCGCTCATGCTTGGTGCACTGCGCCTCACTGGGTGAAGCAGTATGCCTTGGTGCACTGAGCCTAACTAGTGAAGCAGTATGCTGGTGCACTGCAGCCTCCTGAGTGAAGCAGTATGCCTTGTGATCCCCTG
>NW_026498050.1:0-7500 GCF_026875155.1 Cherax quadricarinatus | reverse complement strand
GTTATTTAGCTTATGTTGTTAGGATGTATATAAAATGTGCTCAGTTAGTCTTGATTGTCAAACTACTGTAATTATCGCTTGTCGCTCGTTATACTGCCGGCTTCTGAGCTGCAGTTGTCCACGTAGCTATCACGTGATCGAGGGGGGGTGTCCTCACCTCTCGTGAAGTAGTCAGTCTGCTGGAGACTCGCTTGCTGGTTGGACAGATTGTCTGTCTCATTATTCTTGTTAGTTCTGTAGAACTTTGTTCACAGAACATTTTAAAGACTTAGTGATTTTCGACGTTGTACTGAGGTTGTGTGTCACATAGACACTCTGAGTATCTCAGGTCCTTAGCTATAGCTTCTGACCTAATTTTGTACTGGTTCCTGTGTATTGTCACAGTCACAGTTTTACCTATGCTGAACAAAGATTCAGTATTATGGGAGTTTTGTAACTTTTGTGGAGGATCTGCAGATGGTCCCTACTTAGTGTCGTTATATTATCTCCTTGTTCCTGATTCTGTGTCGCAGTCGCTTGATATTGCATTGCTATTGGGCTTAGCATTCTTTGTTGTTTAAGCAGACTGTTGGGTTGCCAGTCGGGCAAAAAGTTATTTATTTGGGACTTTTCCCCGTCACTTGTTTAGTCTTTTTTGAGTTTGAACATGTAACTATTAAGACACACATGCAAAACACTTTCTTGTACATATTTGTAAAATCTTATTTAAAAATTAATGTACCTGCGGTATTAAGAATTTTAAAAATGTGATATTGGGGTTCAGCACAAAATATTTAACCGAGAGATTGATTTTTTGATTGATGTGATTTAATTTTAAAATTTAAATTACCCCTAGAAAAATTATCTTAATAAATTTTTTAAATTTTTAATTTTTCTAGTTAGTAGCCTCCATTTTTAATCCTAAAAGCACTATTGAACCAAAATGAAATTTTAATGGATAATTGGACAAGGATACTGACTCTTGTTTCGAAAAACCTGTAACAGGGTGGTGTAGAAGGGCAGTTTCCCTTTTTAGATTTACTGGAGATCTCAAACTTTTAGAAACGCGTTTTTTGTAAAAATATGAGAACGGTGGGGGGGTTTAGAGGACCCTTTCCCCCCAAAGCGACCTACGCTCACCTCCCGGCACTATTAAAGGTCCATCCTGTCACTTCACTTCTTTTTTTCAGACAAGGAACAAAACTCTTTCAAGAGGGAATGCCACCTCAAAACTTTAAGGGGATGGAATGATTACTCGTCTTCAAATATCTTCTGCTTCTATCAACTTTTCTGTACTCGATGAAGAAGCCTAGTGTAGGGGAAACGTTTTGAAAAAAAAGATACCCAACTGTTGCATTGTGTTTACCTAAAAAATCCAAGCCTGGGGTCGTATATTACACCTAGAATTAGTTTTTCTTTACCCCCAGAACTCTCCCCCCAAAAGACTTGTTATGCTCCCTCTAGTTTTTTTACCTTTTTTTATGCAAAATTAAAATTTTTTCCCAAAATACAATGCAACCCCCCCCCCTTCCCCTTACATTATCCCCATTGAATAACTTAAATTTAATATTCACCCCATATATCCCCACTCTTTAAATATAACCTTTCAGTTAATGCAATGTATCAAAAATTCCCCGCTTTTTGGGAATGTCGTTTGTAAGGACCTGCCTGATGGGCCTAGCCTTCTGCATGTCCAAAAGTTATTTTACAGCTCTATACATCACTAGTAGGCCCCATTTGATTATGCTGCTCAGTTTTGGTCCCCCTTTCCCGGGTGGCATAGACTCATTTGAGAACATACAGGAAAATGATAAAATGATTTACTGTGTAAGGGAAACCCCCCGTATGAAGAAAGATTAAAGCCTTTTAAAATTCCACTCTTGGAGAGGCTAGAAGAGGGGGGTATCATTGAAGTGTTAAATGGTGACGGCATAACAAGGGAGACATTAATAAAGTACTGGGGTTCGAACCAGGGAAGAACCCGGAATAAGGATTTAAGTGGATAAAATTTTGTTTTGAAAGGAATAGGTAAGTACTGGTTTTCTAACAATTTTTAGAGCGTGGACAGTATGATAGTAGGGTAAATTTATAACAGTCCAGATTTTGCTTAGCAATTTCGATGGGGGAGAGAACACTATCATCTTTGACGGGGTAACGAAGAGAGTATCAATATGACTTTTCGAACACATACTGGCCAAAGAACGTTTTTCCCCTTATGGAAAATTTGATCAAAATTAAATGACCCAAAATGGTGAATAAAAAGGCTGAAATATTCTTGGCATAAAAAAAGGGAAATTTTTAGCGTATCAAAAGAGGCGAGGGTACCTTATGAATCATTTTATTGCATTAGGGGACATTAAAAAGGGGGAAAAAAAGCTAAAAGGGACTATGAAAAATTAAATTTAGGATTCAAAACTAAACCCAAAAAGTTTTTTCCAGGTATATAAAAAAATCAGAGATAAGATGGCCCCTTTAAAAAAAACTTGGGGCATCTTCTGAAAAAGAAGAAATGTTGTGCAAGAAAAAGGGAAAAATACCGACAAATATAAAGTTAAGACACATGTGAAATTGATATTTTATTGAGTAGACGTTTCGCCCCCCCAGGGCTTATCAATCAATTTAGGGGCATAATAGGAAACATAGAACTATATACAAAGATGAGGGGAATCAGCCCCCGCCTTGGGGTTTGTGTTCACGCATCGTGGGGGAGGAAGTTGGAGCAAAGGCAAGAAGACTGGCGTTTTTTTGGCGTCAGTGAATGGGACGGGCAGCAGAAGGGGAGTCACTGGTAGGGGGATTCCCCCGTGGAAGTAGGTCCTTCCCAAGAGATGGGTTAGTTGCACGCCGTGAAGAAAGGGCTTGTGTGTCCTCGAACCCAGATTTCCTGATGTTGCAGTGTTGACAAGTTGTGCAAGAAATTTTAAAATACCCCAATATGAAAGTTAAGACCAGTGCAACACTGGATATCTTTATTGGAGACGTTTTTTGCCATCCATGGCTTTATCAATACAGATTCTGGACATAAAAGGAAGACGTGAAAATATATACAAAAGATGAGGAATCAGTCCCCCGGCCTTGGAGTTTGGTTCACAGCATCGTGGTGGAGGAGAGTCTGGAGCAAAGGCAAAAAGACCACGATGCTGTGAACACTAACTCCAAGGCCGAGGGACTGATTACCTCATCTTTTGTATATAGTTCTACTGTCTTCCTATTATGTCCTAGAATCTGTATTGATGAAGCCACTGGATGGCGAAACGTCTACTACAATAAAGATATCCAGATGTTGCACATGTGTCTTAACTTTCATATTGTCGGTATTTTATACCTTTCTTGCACAACTTGTCAGACACTGCAACATCATGGAATCTTGGTTCAGAGGACATCTACAAGACCTTCTTCACGGCTGCTGCAACTAACCCATCTCTTTGGGAAGGACCTACTTCCACTGGGGAATCCCGCCTACCAGTGACTGCCCTCGTCTGCTGCCCGTCCCATTCACTGACGCCTATAAAAAGCGCCAGTCTTCTTGCCTTTGCTCCAGACTCTCCTCCACCACGATGCTGTGAACACTAACTCCAAGGCCGAGGGACTGATTACCTCATCTTTTGTATATAGTTCTACTGTCTTCCTATTATGTCCTAGAATCTGTATTGATAAAGCCACTGGATGGCGAAACGTCTACTACAATAAAGATATCCAGATGTTGCACATGTGTCTTAACTTTCATATTGTCGGTATTTTATACCTTTCTTGCACAACATTTCATTCTCTTTGTCAGTAAGATGCCCATAGTTATTTTTAAGGGGACCTATCTTATCTCTGACTTTTGTTCTATATACCTGGAAAAAACTTTTTGGGTTAGTTTTAGAATCCCTAGCAACTTTAATTTCATAGTCCCTTTTAGCTTTTCTTATCCCCTTTTTAATGTCCCTCTTAATGTCAATATACTGATTCATAAGGTGACCCTCGCCTCTTTTGATACGCCTATAAATTCCTTTCTTATGCCCTAGTAGATATTTCAGCCTATTATTCATCCATTTTGGGTCATTTCTATTTGATCTAATTTCCTTATAAGGGATAAACGTTCTTTGAGCAGCATGTATTGTGTTCAGAAAACTGTCATATTGATAGCTCTCTTCGTTACCCCAGTCAACAGATGATAAGTGTTCTCTAAGCCCATCGTAATCTGCTAAGCGAAAATCTGGGACTGTTACTGAATTATCCCTACTATCATACTTCCATTCAATTCTAAATGTAATTGATTTGTGGTCGCTAGCACCCAGTTCCTCTGAAACATCTAAATTATTAACAAGGGATTCATTGTTTGCCAGAACTAAGTCAAACAGGTTATTTCCCCTTGTAGGTTCTGTCACAAACTGCTTCAAAAAACAATCCTGAACTACTTCTAAGAAATCGTATGATTCTAAATTCCCAGTCAAGAAATTCCAATCAATATGACTAAAGTTAAAGTCTCCTAGAATTACTACATTATCGTGCCTTGTGGCCCTAACAATTTCCTCCCATAGTAGTCTCCCTTGGTCCCTATCTAAATTTGGGGGACGGTATATCACACCTAAAATTAATTTTTCATGCCCCTCTGAAAATTCTATCCAAACCGACTCTGTATGTGTTACTTCAGACTTAATACCCGTTTTTATGCAACAGTTCAAGCGATCTCGGACATACAATGCCACCCCACCCCCCTTCCCGATACTTCTATCTACTTGGAACAATTTAAAACCCTGAATGTGACATTCTGCAGGCATGTCCCGACTTTTTGAATTAAACCACGTCTCAGTAATGGCAAATACATCTATGTTACCTGCACTAGCAACTAGTCTCAACTCGTCCATCTTATTCCTAGCACTGCGACTATTTGTGTAATAAATTTTTAATGACCCTCCCACTCTCTTTACCCTTCCTGCTCCTTTCTGTTATTCCACTAAACTTATTACTGTCCTTGTCAATTAGTGCCACTGGCTTTCCAATATCCACCTCATTTTGCCTATTACTAGTTCTCCTAGTACTCATGTTACTAACCTGCGACTTCACAGTTTTCCCGCCAAAACCCATACCACTAACTATTCCTAGTTTAAAGACCTAACAGCTCCCTCCACTGCGTTGGCCAGTGCTCCCACCCCACACCTAGATAAGTGAACCCCATCCCTGGCATACATGTCATTTCTGCCATAGAAGAGGTCCCAGTTGTCAATGAATGTTACTGCATTTTCCTTACAGTACTTGTCCAGCCAGCAATTGACACCAATTGCTCTGGACAACCATTCATTTCCAACTCCTCTCCTTGGCAAAATGCCACATATGACAGGTTTCCCACCCTTCCTCCTAATTATCTCTATTGCTGACCTATACCTGCTAATCAGGTCCTCACTCCTACGTCTGCCAACATCGTTGCCTCCAGCACTGAGACAGATAATAGGATTGCTCCCATTACCTCTCATGATGTCATCCAGACGGCTAACAATATCCTTCATCCCAGCCCCTGGAAAACACACTCTCTGCCTCCTACTCCTATCCTTCAAACAGAATGCCCTATCCATGTACCTAATCTGGCTATCCCCAACAACAACAATGTTTTTACCTTCCTTGGCGTCGTCCGTCGTGATGCTCCGAGTAGTCGACTCACATTCGCCAGGTAGCATTACACCACTTGTAGAATTCGTCAAGACGTTCTCGATGGTCTTCGTTGGGGTTTCTAGGGATGTCTCACTCACGTCTGCCAATGCTTCTTTGGTGCTCGTTGTGGCATTCCCAGCAGAACACTCACATTCGTCAGGTAGCACCGAGAATGAGTTGGAAGTTTCCACGGTAGTCTTCTGGTTTCTCGTTGTTTCAGCCTCTCCAACCGTTTTCTTGATCTTCAGCTTGGTTCCATGTTGCCCGACCACTGACCAAGCTCCCCTCTTAACCTGGGGGCTCACAACAGAAGGATTACTACGAATCCTCTTGTTCTCCTCCGTTAATCGCCGTATCTCCATCTTAGCAACTCTGAGCTCCTCTCTCAGCTGCTGGTAAAGTTGCTCAAGAGAAGGCATCCTGGTACAGATTCACAGAGAGCACACAAATAGGTCTTCACAGAGCTAAGTACACGTCACCACTGAGCTAAGTACACGTCACCACTCAAAGCTAAGTACACGTCACCACTGAGCTAAGTACACGTCACCACTGAGCTAAGTACACGTCACCACCAATGTTCTTACGTTCTTTTTCCTTATGAACATATTCCCATGTTAATATTTATTTAGGCAAAACTTTTCCTACTTATGAGCATTAATAAAGTTTATATTGTGTGTTAAAACACTATCATAATTTTTATTTTGTGGTAAAAGATTAATATATGTACTAGTACACTGCAGATACATTCAACATTTTTATTTTGTCTTTTTTTCAACAGATTTTTCTGAAAATTATTAATTACAGTATTAATAACTTGCATATTTAGATAGAATTCACAATATCTAAAGTAAAATTGTTAAATTGTTTCATTAGTAATACTTAGCTAAAAATTCACAAGAATAACATATGTTGCCTTTCTTAAAGTACTGAAGATACAGTGTCTGGCAAGACACAATCTGGTAGTCTTCCACAAAATACTTCTGTAATATCAGTTGTTGTTAAGAACATAAGAATGTAGGAACACTGCAGAAGGCCTACTGGCCCATACGAGGCAGGTCCTTATCAAAACGACATCTACCTAAAGCTACTCAAGAAACAACTCCCGCACCCCCCAACACCAATCAACACCTCCCACTCATATATTTGTCCAGTCTCTTCTTAAAGCTACCCAAGGTCCTAGCCTCTATCACCCCACTGGGAAGACTGTTCCACGCATCTACAACTCTGTTAGAAAACCAGTACTTACCTATGTCCTTTCTAAATCTAAATTTATCCAACTTAAATCCATGGTGGTGACGTGTACTTAGCTCGTGGTGACGTGTACTTAGCTGTGGTGACGTGTACTTAGCTCGTGGTGACGTGTACTTAGTTCGTGGTGACGTGTACTTAGCTCAGTGGTGACGTGTACTTAGCTCTGTGAAGACCTGTTTGTGTGCTCTCTGTGAATCTGAACCAGGATGCCCTCTCTTGAGCAGCTTTACCAGCAGCTGAGAGAAGAACTCAGAGTTGCTAAACTGGAGATACGGCGATTAACGGAGGAGAACAAGAGGATTCGTAGTAATCCTCCTGTTGTGAGTCCCCAGGTTAAGAGGGGAGCTTGGTCAGTGGTCGGGCAACATGGAACCAAGCTGAAGATTAAGAAAACGGTTGGAGAGGCAGAAACAACGAGAAACCAGAAGACTGCCGTGGAAACTTCCAACTCATTCTCGGTGCTACCTGACGAATGTGAGTGTTCAGTGGTGACGTGTACTTTAGAGTGGTGACGTGTACTTAGCTCAGTGGTGACGTGTACTTAGCTCCAGTGGTGACGTGTACTTAGCTCTGTGAAGACCTGTTTGTGTGCTCTCGTGAATCTGAACACGGATGCCCTCTCTTGAGCGCTTTACC
>NW_026498048.1:0-21252 GCF_026875155.1 Cherax quadricarinatus | reverse complement strand
ACGGGTTTTTTTAACTAACAAAAAGCGCTGGAAGATCAACTACGGTAATTTAAAAAAACCCAAATGGGCAACGACACTCATTTCAAACTGCATTTTTTCTAACCCACTCTTTTTTTTCCCCTTTCCTGCCAAGTTTATCTGCCCTAAAGGTCAATAAGTGTCCCGGGCCCCAAAGGGACTTTTCAACCCCCTCCCATCATACATGAGGGGGTTTGCCAATATAAAGGGCTTTTTTTGGTAGCTGTAGACGGGTAGTTAAATGATATATTTCTTCGGGGGCTTCTTAGTTTATTGTTAAGTAGGGGGTGGGTTAAAAGGGCCCCTTGTGTGTTTGGGGCCCAGGGCCCGGGCGGGGCCCAAATGCCCACGAGGGGAGAGCTGGGAAAGAAACTTGTGTGTTAAAGGGCCAGGGGGGCTGTGTGAGTGAGACGAGGCAAGCCCCTGGGCATCCCTGAAGTGGCAAGGCCTATGGGTTGCGGGCATTTTGGGGTGGCGCGAAATATGCCCAAAGCGGGGCAGCAGCATGGGTTCTGTCCCAAGACAGTCCAGGCTGTCTCAAAACCCCTGGGGCCAAAATCCCGGCGTGCCCCCGAGCGACAAAAAACTGGTATTAAAAAAAACTCGGTCTCCTCTCGTGGGGGGAACAGGGCACAGAACACAAAATAAAAACATAAATAATTAATAGGGGAAGGGAAAAAAAAAACTTCCTAAGGGGGGAAAAAGAAAAAAAACATGTGGGGTGTGCTAAACATCGTGGTCATAGGCATTGGGTCGATGGGCATCACTGCCCCCGCCTTCCTGGTCTGGACAGATTTGAAACCAGGGAGACATCGCTGCGGCGGGAAGCTGTGACGTAACAGGGTAGGGTCTCCCCTTGGAAGGGGTGAAGCAGAACATCGTAGGAGTCGCTGCGGTTTTAAATAAAACCTGGGGCACAAACATGCGGGTCCCCTTGGGAGGCGTCGCCAAAACCCTGGGGAAACTGGGCAGGACTTTTGGGAAAGGGCAAACTCGGGGGGACCTTCTCGACTGGAAAACTGCCCGCGGGCTATCACTGCCGGCGAGCTTGGAGGGGATTTTTTGGAGCAGTCGGGGGGCAGGACAAACTGGGCAAAACCATCTGGGAGTCGTAACATCATCCCAACCAACTGCAGGAGAGAGCTACCCAGTAAAAAGTGACACTTCTTTGTGCGGCTGTCCCCTGAAGCTTGTAAAACGAGGCTGACACGGGCCCCCTGCCGACAGGCCGGGTTTGGGGTTTTTGCGAGTATCATCCTCGCCCGGGGGGAGAAATAGCAGGGGTTTAGTCTAAGCTTTCCCCCGGACTTTTTTTTCTCTACAAAAAAACTGCACTCTGAAGGTCTGGGGGTGAAGTGAAAAAAAACCCTCGATGGGAATCGTAGCAAAAACGTTCTACAGAACATAAACGAGGGGACGGCATAAAAGTTTTTCTGAAAAAGGGGGGCTCTTACGCTCGGGGCCGAAAAATTTCAGCTGCCCAAAACACAGGGTCCCCGGGTTGACTTAGGGGTTTAACAACTAAAGGGGCCCGGACCACAGACCTCACTGGAAAACCAGGGAACTTTAAAAACACACCGCGGGTACTTTACGGTACAACAGGGGCTTAACTAGAAATGATCTTTTCTGCGCAAAAAAAGACTAAGACATCCCTAAAATGTGGGAACACTGCCCGAGGGGAAATTTAATTAAAAACACGACATATTTTTTTCTCTCAATCTTCCTAAAAAATACAAAAATTAATTACTAAACACCGATTTGACATCTTTGTGATGCCCCAGGCGTGATGTCGCAAGGTGACGCCCACGCAGGGGACGTCAACAGACTCTCGAGGTGACGTCGGGGCGGGGACACGTGGTGACGTCACAGACATCGTGAGGGTAAAGCAGACTTCTTTGTGCCCTTCAGAAACTCGGGGTGACTTTCAGGGCAGAATCGTGAGGTGACGTCAGCAGACATCGTGAGGTGACGTCACAGACATCTCAGGGCAGACATCGGGGAGGTGACGTCAGCAGACATCTCGAGGTAGGGTCAGCAGACACGTGAGGGCGCCAGCAGCATCTTAAACTTAAAGAAAGTGGGCGGGCACGGGGGTTGGCGTCGATGTGTTTCGGGCAGCAGACCACAGCATAAAGGCCTGGAAAATTTTGGTAACTCACGTGGTTTTTGTAGGCTACATGCATGGGCCCCCACCCAACGTGGTGTCGATCCACGGGGTGTCGTGATTTTAGTGGGATGCTAAACCACCGCTTCGGGGGGCCCCTGGGGCACTCGGATCCCACGCACGGCAAAAAATTTCCCAAACGAAAAACACAAAAAAACACGGCAGAGGGAAGTTTGGCGTGGTGGTGTAGGGTTTGTGTGGTGGCGAGGAGCGGGGGGTGAGTGAAAGGGGCGAGGGGGGAAATCTGGAAAACTTCCTCCTCTAAAAACCCAAAAAAAACGGCGAAAAACGCACACGGACGCAGAAAATCACCCCCAAAACTCCCTTGGCTCGCTAAAGACTTGGGGGTTTGCTGAGCGAACAAAAAACACAACAACAAGTGACCTAAACACGTAAATTTGAGAAAACAGCGGGGGGCCCACTGGGACCCCACTTACATTTCTCGTGGGGAATTTCGAAAAATTTTGGGGGGCCCTGGATCCTGCTTGCCCCCCTGTGTTTGGTGTCAAACGGGGCCAGACACGACATAAAGGAAACTCTTTTTGAGAGACGGATGTTCTTGGTAGGGTAAATGAAATGAAGGTGATTTCATCCCCTTCGTTCCTCTCTCCGGGGTAAACAAAACGCTGCGGCCACCGCTGGTCCCAAAATATAAAGGGTTTGTTTGGTATTTTGTAGAGCGGGTAGTTAAATGTTATACTTTTCGGGGGCTTTTTAAAGTTTATTGTTAATTTGTGGGGGGTTTTCACAGGCTTGTGTTTTTGGGTTGCCCAGGGCCCGGGCAGGGCCATGCCCACGAAAAGGTTGTTTGGGAGTACTTGGGGGTTTTTGAACCCGGGCCCCGCTGGGTGGGGGAAAAGAGCGGGGCCCAAATCGGGGCTTCTGAAGGGGGGCAAGGCCTATAGGTGGCAGCACTTGGGGGGGCGCGAAATATGAACTAAGCTGGCAGACAGCAGGGGCTTTTGTGCAAAACAGTCCCCAAGGGGCTACACCAATAGACCCGGGCTGTCTTCAAGAAGGCTCTGGACAGGCACAAAGTAAATTTCCCTGACCCCCGGGTGTGGTTTCGTACGTCATTTTCCAAATTGCAACCGGAAGTAACAGCCGGGTTTATCAGCGCTGATCCACCATGAGGCCTGGTCTCAGACCGAGCCGCGGGGTTTTGGGCCCCCCAAAACCCCTCTTCGATTTAAAATTTCCAGGTAAGATGCAGCAACAACCGACATGCTAGGGAAAATTTAAATATTTGTTATCACTTTTTTTATTATCCGGAAAACAGTGAGATTTTTACAGGAAACAGGTGGAGACATTTAGGGGTTTAAAAAGGTACAGTGTGGAGACACGGATTTTTTCACAAGGTGGGAAGGAAAAAAACCACGAGTCGTGATAAAACAGGAAGCAGCAAAATTTTTTTAAAATATTTTACTGGGTTCCCAAAACCCGGGGGTTTTAGAAAACCTATGAAAAACCCAAAAAAGCCACAAATTTTTAAGGGACAAAATTTAAATTTCCCTTTAAAGGGCCCTTGAATTTTCTCCCCCGGGGAATGGCCCCAGGGACAGTCTCTAACACACGGGTCCCTCCCTGCTTTTTGGTAAAAATGGGAAAGGGGAAAATTTTTCAATTTACAAAAAAAAAAACGGAAAAATCCCGTGGTTTTTAAAGGTATATAACCGGGTGGTTTATATATTTGTATAACCCGGGGGCTTTGGGGGGTTTTTCCCCCGGTGGCATATAGTGTATATAGGGGCCCGAGGGGCCCTTGGGGTAAATCCCAACCGATTTGGCATATGGGTTGTATAAACCGAGGGGCCATATGTGTTTAAACACCGAGTGGCAATATTTTATATACCCCCGGTTTGGGCAATTTGTGTATATACACCGAGGGGCATATAGTGATATACCCGAGGGGGCATATAGTGTATATAAAACCGAGTGGCTTTATGTGTATATACACCAATGGCAAAAAGTGTATATACGCCGAGTGGCATATAGTGAAATTATACCCCGAGTGGCATAAAAGTGAAATATACCGATGGCATATAGTGTATATAGGCCGGGGGGGCATACATTTGTATTTTCACCGGGGTCGCTTTATAGTGGAAAATACACGGAGAGTAACTCGTAAATTTGGGGGAATAAACCCTCAAACTCTTGGAAAAAGGATAAAAATACAAGTGAAACAACAAAAAAAGGGAGTGTTTCTACCTTTGACCGCCGGGCCCAACCGGGTTGGTTGGTGCAGGCCCCCCCGCGGGGAGGGTAATGCACTTTCCCCCACTGTTTTAAACCTTTTAAACTTTAGAGGTACTACATTTCCCCAACATGTTTAAAAACCGGGGGCTTTTCCTCGATAAGGAATTCCCAAGTTTTGCACTTCAAGTGTTGCACTTTCGGGCCCCCTCGTATTCTTCGAATACAGGGGCAGCAGAAGTGAAGATTTTTAAAGACGATTTTTCCATCAGTCCTCCCCCTTTAAAGGACGTTTTGGGGGGTAGTCCCCTCAACCAAAAAAATTCCGTGTGGGGTTAAAAACCTTAACCTAAACCCTGTTCCAGCAGCTTCAGAAAAATTGTGCAGCATTTGTAAATTTTTAAAGCGGTGGGTTTAATACTCCCCAGTATACAATACTGAAAATTTACACGGGACATATACAAAGACTGTAGACAAACGTTTCTCCACCTAAAGCGGGTTTGCTGAGCCCCAGTACCCCTTTACTTTTGATAAATGCTCCTCGAGTGTATTGATAAAGCCACTGGTGGACGAAACGTCTACTAAAAAAGGAAATCCAAAAAAAAATGTTGCACCGATGTAATTCACCTCCCCCCAGGTTACCGGAAATGGGTTACAGGTAAACCCCCCCCCCCCCCCGTAGAAAAACAAGGACCAAAATTAACCCATTTTTTTCGGTATCAATTCCCGGGGTTTTTATGCCATCAAGTTTTCCTTCAGGTACCGAGATTTGTGTCTTGTATCCTTCGGGAGGGGTTTTGTCACCCAAATACCCCTTCAGGTATCCCAAAAGGTTTTTATGTGTGTATCCTTCAAGGATACTTGGTTTATGTCAGGATCCTTCAGGGAAACTCAGGTTTATGTCACCAAGTTTTTCATTAAAGATAGTGGTCAACACCGTGACGAAGGGTTTGAAAAACCGAAAAGTTGAAGATTGAGACACTTATGAAAACATATGGGAATCTTTTTTTCCCAGGAAAAGTTTCCCCACAGTGGCTTTCTTTCGTCCAATAAAATTTAGAAAGGCTAAGGAGGGGAGGAGTTTGAGGTAATCAGTCCCTCAGCCTGGAGTCGTGTTTAAAGTCCATCACCCTTGTAGAATGTAAGCAAAAGGGCCGTAGAGTGGCTTATATACTTTTAAGTGGGTGAGGGAAGCAGGCGGGGGCGGGGTCATAGTGGTCATCCACTAGTCAAGGGGGTTTCTTCTAAAAAGGTTGGACAAGTTTTGAAAAAATTTTTGAAACAAGATCCCTGATGCTGCAGGGGGGGTTCGACATTTGTGATGAATGGTTTAAAAAACCCGAAAGTTGAAAGTTTCCCCATTTTTTTGCAAAAGTGTCTAAATTTCTTAAACACCGTGCCCATGCCTGCCCCAATGTCTTTTTCCTATATCCTTTTCCCCCGGCCTACCCTGTATCCATTCGCTCCCCTACCTGGTTACCCTGGAGTCGCTTCTGGGAGGTCACCGCCCCGGTAACCTCACAGGAGCCCTCTTGAGGTATAGGAGGAAAATTTTCTAGATGGATAGAGGCATGGTTTTACCCTTTAGAAAGCAGGGGTTTTTACCATTAATGGAGTGAAATCTGAAGGGGGGATTAGTCACTATGGCGTTCCCAAGGATCGGGTTTTTGGCCCCCTCTTTTTCAAAAATTTACATTAAAGGGACCTTGATGAAGGGAATTTCGAGTAAACATGAGTAAGTTTGCTGATGATACAAAGTAGGCCGTATAATTTCTTTGAGGAGGATAGAAATGAACTCCAGGAGGATTTGGACAAATTAATGCCCCTGGTCTGAAAAAGGGCAGATGAAGTAAAATGTCGATAATTTAAAGTACAAGCCTTGGTATGAAAAAAACCCCTCGAAGGCTATAATTAGGTAAAGTAGAGTTTTATATACAAAATTGTGAAAAGGATTTGGGGAGTCATGGTAAAGGCAAAAAATTCTAAAGCCAAACAGCAGTGCCTTAGGGGGCGCAAAAAGGCCCCCAACAAAATTACTTGGATTTTCTAAGGGAAAAAAGTAACATATTTCCAAAAGTTATTTTACGGGGCCTTTCATAAACTAGTGGGGCCCTCTTTTTGTTTATGCAGCCATTTTTTGGCCCCTTACACGGGGTTTGGATATAGACTAAATTAGAGAACATACAGAAAAAGAATGACTAAAATGATTTACTGTGAAAGGGAACCCCCCGTTTTAAAAGTTTAGACTTAAATTTAAATTCCACTCTCTGGAAGGCGTAAAAATTTAGGGGAGAAAATCATTGAAGGTATAAGTGGATAAACGGGAATAAACAAGGGAGAAAAAATTTAAAGGTATCTGAGGGTGTCAAACCAGGTAAAAACCCAGAAAAAATGGTTTTAAAGGGTTTGGGGGAAAAATTTAGTTAGAAAGGAATAGGAAAGGGAAACGGGTTTTTTAAAAAGATTTTGTAGATGCGGGGGGAAACAGCCTTCCCAGGGGGGTTTTTGATAGAGGCTAGGCCCTTTGGGTAGCTTTAAGAAAAATATGTAAAAAAGTTGGTGGGAATTTTCCGACAATTGAAAAAGTAAAAGGGGAAACCAAGGGGCAAAAATTTGTGACATTTTATTGGGGGAAACTTTTTCGCTCTCCAGGAGCTTTATAAACCCGTTACAAACAATCCCATGGACACAGGGGGTATATAAAGGCTCGAGTGAGGTGAATACATTGAGGTACCATTTAGTTTTTTCACTAGGGTAGTAGTTTTAGTAGTATTTATAATACAATATGGTAGAGAAAAAAAATTGGACATGGGGAAAGGGAAATTTAAAACCCAAATTATTGGGTAAAAAAAATGGGGTTGGACAAATTAGGGGGGAAATGGGCACCCTTTTTTCCCAGTGTTCACTCTTTTGAAATTGTGTTTTGGGTAAAGTTTTTCAGAAGAGCTTTGTGATGGCGGGGTTTACTTTTTTCGGGAGGTTTCTTGTTTAAGGGTTTTTCAGAGAGGGGAAGCTGCCTTTTTTTTTGGGGGAAATTGAAAATTGAAACAGCGATCAGGGGCTGATTCGAGGCACTTGCGTTGGGAAATTAGTTTCTTTAAATCAAAAAATTGGGGTCTCTGAATTTCTGAGATGTTTTTGGAAAAAATTTGTTTGTAACAAGGCGTTGTTCAAGTTATCGTTCCAAAATGCGTAAATTTTTTCTTTGAGGGGGTTCGAGGTTTTTTGCTGTTTCCCCAACGTAAACCCTTGTCACGCCCCCAAAAGGGTTTTTTTTAAAATTTCCCTGCTTTGACTGGTTCGTGGTCCCTTGGATTTTTTCCTGGTTAGATCCTTTTTTTGAAGTGCTAGAAGCGGTGAGGGGTCTGGTGTTAGCTTGTGAAAGTACTTTTGAAACGTTCAGTGCAACCCGGGTGTTTGGGGAAAAATTTTTAACTTTGTTGGGAGGGTTTTTGGTGCGTGGAGAAATTTAAAGGGTTTAAGGGGCCTTTTCTTGCCCCGTTTTGATGAAAAAGGGGAAAGGAAAAAGTTTGGGGAATTGGGTTACTTCCCCAAGAAAATCAGGACTTAAAAAATTCGGTAAGCTCTTAGGAAAAACCCGATGAAGATGCCTCTTTTTTGGGCTTTTGGGATCTTGACGGTTAAAAAAAGTTTTGGGGAGATTTATTTTTATTGGTCGGGTTTCCCATAAATTGAAAACGATAAAAATTGAAATCTTAGGGTTTTTTTGTCTACCTTTTTGAATGAGGATTCGAGGGAAAAGGTTTTGCTTGTCATTTGGGCCTTCCCTTTTAGTGTAAACTGCAACCCGGTTCAAACTGCCGTTGAGCCTTGCCTGAAGATTCCCCTACATCAAAACGTTTTTGCAGATTATGCACTCCCGGGTTTGGTCCCATATTCAAAATGGGGCAATAAATTTTGTTAGAAAACATTTTTGCGTAGGATGACAAATTAATAAATAGCATTTGGGAAAACTTCCTTATGAAGAAGATTGAAAACCCCTTAAGTTACTTTCCCCTTGTTAACGAAGAATGAGGGGAGACCTGATCGAAGTGTAAAAATGGAAATAGGTTTTAATAAAAGGGGGGTAATTTAATTTAAAGGGCTTAGGGTATTCTCCCCAAAAGAGAACCCGGGAGTAATGAATTTAAATTAGATAAATTTAAAAATTTAAAAGGGAAAATAGGAAAAATATTGGGTTTGGAAATAGGGGGAGGAAAAAAGTGTTTTTTAAAATTTCAAAAAAGTTTGGGATCTTTAAATGTTGCATATGTTTTCTTTCCTAAAAAACCTGTCGGGATTTTTTTTACCTTTGAATGTTCACTCTGTTTTTTTGGGGAAAATGCAACATAAGGGTTTTTGGGGGACAGACCTGAAATCAACTTTTTTCAACTTCTACTAGTGAGAAAAGGGGGGAAAAATTTTAGGGGGGAAATGACCTTCCCACGACAACCTTCTTTCATCTTTTTATGGCCTACAAAACTCACCTCCTGGCGTTAAAATAAGGCTCCATTTGTCACTTCAACTCCCTATTGTTTTCAAACTATGGGGAAAAATTTTCTTCCCCCCAGAATGAGGGGTTGACCACCCAAAACTTCAAGGGGGATGGACTGATTACATGTCTTTAAGTATCCCTTTTGCTTCTATCAAATTTTCTGTACTCGATGGGAAAAAGCCCCAATTGGGAGGGGAAAAAGTTTTTGAAAAAAAGATACCCAAATGTTTCATAAAGTTCTTAAAACCCAACACCCCCTTGGTATTTTTTTACCATTTTTAAAGTTTTACGTTTTCCCCACTGCCAACTTCTTACATCAGAGGAATGTACGTTCCACAAAAAATTGGGCCCAACTTTCCCCAGTAACTCCCAAAAAACCCTTTTAACCCTCCACTTACACTTTTTTTTGCTCAAGACCCCCCCTTACACCCTCAAGGAAAGGGATAATATATCTTCCATCAAGGTACCGCCCATGAAGGGTGGGGTAATATATCTTTCCAAACAAGGTACCGCCCCTGGGAAAGGGTTTTGGGGTAATATATCTTCCCTCAAGGTACCCGCCCTGAAGGATGGGATAAAAAATCTTCCTTTAAGGTACCGCCCATTTTAAAGGGTGGGGGTTAAAAAATCTTCCATCAAGGTTTCCCCCCCATGAAGGGGTGGGGGGAAAAAATCTTCCATCAAGGTACCACCCAGAAGGATGGGGTAATATATCTTCCCTCAAGGTACCACCCCGAAATGGGAAAAATATATCTTCCCTCAAGGGACCACCCTTTAAAAGGTTTTGGGGTAATATAAATTTTTATCAAGGTTTCCGCCCCCTGAAGGATGGGGTAATATATCTTCCCTCAAGGTACCCCCCCAGAAGGTTTGGGGGAATATAAACTTCCATCCAAAGGGACCACCCATGAAGGGGTTGGGGGAAAAATATCTTCCATCAAGGTTTCCACCCATGAAGGGTGGGGGGAAAATAAACTTCCATCAAGGTACCACCCATTTAAGGTATGGGGAATTTTATCTTCCATCAAGGTACCACCCCTGAAGGATGGGATAATAAATTTTTTCATCAAGGTTTCCACCCCTAAGGAATGGGTTTAAAATATCTTCCATCAAGGTACCACCCATTTAAAGGTGGGGTTTAAAATACCTTCCATAAAATTTCCCCCAGAAGGATGGGATAATTTTATCTTCCACAAGGTACCGCCCTTTAAAGGGTGGGTTTTTATATCTTCCCTCAAGGGGACCCCCCCATGAAGGAAGGATAAAAATATTTCCATCAGGTACCGGGCCCCTGAAGGATGGGATAATATATTTCCCTCAAGGGACCACCCCTGAAGGGTGGGAAAAAATATATCTTTTCCCCAAGGACCCCCCAGAAGGATGGGAAAAATATTTCTTCCATTTAAGGTACCACCCCTGAAGGATGGGGTAATATATCTTCCATCAAGGGGACCACCCATGAAAGGGGGGGGTAATATATCTTCCATTTAAGGTACCCCCCCATGAAGGAAGGGATAATAAACTTCCCTCAAGGTCCACCCATTAAAGGGTGGGAAAAATTTTTCTTCCCCTTTAAGTACCGCCCATGGGAAGGATGGGGTAATATATTTCCATCAAGGTTTCCCCCCATGAAGGATGGGTAATATTTTCTTCCATTTAAGGTACCAAACCCCTGGGAGGGGTAAAAAAATCTTCAATTTAAAGGGCCGCCCTGAAAATGGGAAAATAATTTTTTCCATCAAGGTACCGCCCCTAAGAAAGGGTGGGGGTAAAAAATTTCCATTTAAGGTTTTCCCCCCCATGAAGGATGGGGGAATATATCTTTCCCTTTAAGGTACCCCCCATGAAAGGGTGGGAATATATCTTCCCCCAAGGTACCACCCCTGAAAGGATGGGATAATAAATCTTCCTCAAGGTACCCCCCCATGGGGAAGGGTGGGGTAATTTATTTTTCCCTTTTAAAGGGAAACCCCCCATGAAAAGGTTGGGGGGAAAATATCTTTCCCTCAGGTTCCACCCATGAAGGATGGGTTTAAAATATCTTCCACAAGGGACCACCCCTGAAGGATGGGATAAAAATATCTTTTCCCTCAAGGTACCCACCCATGGGAAAGGGTTTGGGGGAATATATCTTTCCCTCAAGGACCCCCCATGAAGGATTGGGGTAAAATTTTCTTCCAAACAAAGGGGGCCACCCTTTAAGGATGGGGTAAAATATCTTCCATCCAAGGGACCACCCCTGAAGGGTGGGGGAATATATCTTTCCCTAAAAGGGACCACCAATGAAGGATGGGGTTTAAAATATCCCTTCCAAACAAGGTTCCACCCATGAAGGAGGGGGTAAAATATCTTCCATCAAGGTACCAAACCCCTGAAGGATGGGGTAATAAACTTCCCTCAAAGGGACCACCCATGAAGGTGGGATAAAAATTTTTTCCATCAAAGGGAACCACCCCTGAAAAGGTGGGGTAAAATATCCCTTTCCTCAAGGGAACCCCCCAAAAAGGAGGGATAATATATCTTCCATCAAAGGGACCCCCCCTGAAGGATGGGGTAAATAAATTTCCACAAGGTACCACCCATGAAGGATGGGATAATATATCTTCCAACAAAGGGACCACCCATGAAGGATTTGGGGGTTTAAAATTCTCCATCAAGGTACCACCCATGAAGGATGGGGTTTAAAAAATCTTCCATCAAGGTACCAAACCCCTGAAGGATGGGATAATATATCTTTCCCTCAAGGTACCACCCCTGAAGGATGGGATAATAAAAACTTTCCCCTCAAGTACCACCCCTAAGGATTGGGGTTTAAAATTTCTTCCAACAAGGTTTCCCCCCAAAGAAGGATGGGGTAATAATTTTCTTCCATCAAGGTACCACCCAGAAGGGGTGGGGTAATATATCTTTCCCTCAAGGGGGGGACCACCCATGGAAGGGGTGGGATAATAAATCTTTCCCTCAAGGTACCCCCCCCTGGGAAAGGGTGGGGTAATATATTTTTCCCTCAAGGTACCACCCCTGAAGGATGGGGTTAAAATTCTTTCCCCCAAGGTAAACCAAACCCCTGGGAAAAATTGGGGGAATATATTTCCATCAAGGTACCACCCATGAAAAGGTTTGGATAATATTTTCTTTCCCTCAAGGGAAACCCCCATAAGGGTGGGAAAAATATATCTTCCAACAAGGGAAACCCCCCCATGAAGGAAAGGGGTAAAATATATCTTCCTTTAAGGTAACCCCCCCTTTAAGGATGGGATAATATTTCTCCTCAAGGGCCAACCCTTTAAGGTTGGGGTAATATATCTTCCCTCAAAAGGGACCAACCCCGAAAAGGGGGGAAATAATCTTTTCCCTCAAGGTTTTCCACCCATTTAAGGAGGGGGAATAAATCTTTTCCCTCAAAGGTACCCCCCCATGAAAGGAAAGGGGTAAAAAATTTCCTTTAAGGGACCACCCTGAAGGTGGGGTAATATATCTTCCTTTAAGGAAACCCCCCATTAAGGATGGGATAATTATCTTCCCCTCAAGGTACCACCCCTGGGAAAGGGTGGGATAATATATTTCCATCAAGGTACCACCCATGAAGGAAGGGGTTTTTTTATCTTCCATCAAGGTACCCCCAAAAGGATGGGGGTTAAAATATTTCCAACAAGGGGTCCCCCCCCATGAAGGATTGGGGGGAAAAAAATATTCTTCCTAAAATTTCCGCCCCTGAAGGATGGGGTTTAAAATTTTTCTTCCATCAAGGTTTTTACCCATGGGAAAGGGTGGGGGTTTAAAATAAAATTTTTCCTCAAGGTACCGCCCCCGAAGGATGGGGGGGGGTTTAAAATATCTTCCCTCAAGGTTTCCACCCAATTAAAAGGGTTGGGGTAATATATCTTCCCTCAAGGGACCCCCCAAGAAGGTTTGGGGTAATTTTAAACTTCCATCAAGGTACCACCCAAGAAGGATGGGGTAAAATATAATTTTAACCCTTTTTAAAAAAACAACATGGGAGTGGGAGAAAAAATGTCCAAAACAAGGAAAAAGTTAAAAACATGTTTCCCCACTTTATCTTGGGGTTTTTTATTTTCCTATTTAAATGTCAAGGGCCCATATTTTAATATTCAAAGTAGTTTGGCCCTAGAGTTTCCGTTAAAAAACGGTACAAGATAACCTGGTCAACAACCAAAATGCTTTCCCCGACCAGGGTAAAAAAATTTCCAATTTAAATTTTTGATCCCCTGAAAGATGAAATCATGGCTAAAATTGTTTGTTAGCTCTACTTTCATATAGACCTACGTGTCACAAAAAAAGGGTTTCCCAAAGGCTTGTGGGAGTGTGTTTTTACCACCCCTCCCCCATTCCCCAATGACCATTTTTGTTCCAGCAGCATAGAAAGGGGTTTTTGATGTGCAATTTTTATTTTTTTGAAAGGGAAAGGTAGGTGGTTTTTTCCCTTTTAAAAAAAAAAAAGATCGAAACAAAAATGTGCTTTCCCATTTGAATGGGGACGCCTTTCAAGAGGTTCCCACACATCAGGGGGGCTGCCCCCCCTTTGTCCCAATTTACTGGAAACCTTGGGGGAAAGAATGTTCAACATCGACCCCTCATTGAAACCCAAAAAAAATTTTTCTAACACCATTACACATAAAAACGGGGGTCATGAAAAACTTTAATATCTTAGGATAAATCCGGTCAGAGATTCAAGGGATTTAACTCAAAAAATTTCCCCCAAAGACAAAGCTAAAATAAGAGGGAATCTTTTAAGGTCCTTAGATTCGAGACTTTCCCTTTAAAAACGGTGACCCTTTTAATCAGGGCCTCCATGGGGGAGAGAAATCTGTTGGGGAAACATTCAAGTTATTTGCGAAGGGATTTTTCGGGAAAAAGAATTTTTTATTATTATTTTAATTTAAAAAGAATCAAAAAGAAATCGGAAACAGAAAAAGATGGCAATTATGAAAAAAGGTGGGAAAAACCCCATCAAGGCTTTCAAGAACATGGAAAAGAAAAAAGTCACTCAAAATCCCCTTTTTGGACTCACATTTAGACTTTTTTTTTCCAGCGAACTGTGAGGCAGTTTGTGACGAACATGGTGAAAAAGGTTTTTACAAAGAAAATTTTTAACCATGGAAAAAGGAAACCCGGGGAAATGAGGCCAAGAAAGCTTTCAGACTATTGCTGGAAATTTGGGAAGAGGGTTAGTCTTCAGCCCCCCTATAACCGTCAAGCCAAAAAATTAAAAAAAGTACTGCATATAAAGGGACGTTATTTAATTTAAAATAAACAAATATTTAACCCAAAAGTCCCCCGTACCTTTAAACCTATAAACCAATTTAAACGTTTTTTTAAAGGTGGGTATTGGATTTGGGGGCACTGAAATACCAAAAAATTAAAATAAAACCCTTTTAAAAAATATACAAAAATTTTTTAAAAAATTGTTGACCACGTAACCCCCAATAGCCCCAATTTAATGGGCGACGTTTGGGGCCGACATGGACCATTAACTTTTTCACACTGGCCCGGGTTTCCCCCGAGTGGTCAAAATTACCCTTAAGGGGTTTGCTGGAAAAAATCGAAGGTGTCGATTTAAAAGACTGGGGGTTTAAAGGGGAAGGGCCCCGTACATGGTTTAAGGTTTATTTCAGCCCTGCAAATGCAGTTTTAAAACGAGGGAAAAAGACAAGCTGAAGAGCCTGGTGACTTAAAAAACTAAACCTCAACAATCTCCAAAACCAAAACCTCACGAAAACCCTAATGACACGATTGGGAAACAAACCCCGGTACGGGTGGGGATTTAAAAACGCGGCAAGTGGTTGTAAAACTCCAGGCCCGTTTCGTAAAACCACTGGGCAGTTTGCTACAATAAAATTTTTTCAACTAAGATATTTATACACCATAGGGGAGGTTTGCACAAGCCCCACTGTACCACAAAGTAAAATTTTTACAGATGATTTCCGCCAGCATGGCCCTGACGAACTCTAGTTCAAGTTCCTTCAAAGCCGTCATCATGACTCATGGGTCACATTGGGGCCCATGCAACCTCCTATGGTGTATAAATATACCTAGTTGGATGAATCTTATTGTAGCCAGCTGGCCCAGTGGCTTACACACTGGCCTGGAGTTTTAAGACTCACTTGCCACGAGTTCAATCCCCCCCAGTACCTTTGGTTTATCCCCAAACCCAAAAACATCAGTGACCTTGTTAGGTAAGACACATATGCAACAGTTAGGTATCTTTATTTCGAAACGTTTCGCCTACACAGTAGGCTTCTTCAGTCGAGTACAGAAAAAGTTGATAGAAGCAGAAGATACTTGAAGACGATGTAATCAGTCCATCACCCTTAAAGTTTTGAGGTGGTCAGTCCCTCAGTCTGGAGAAGAGCTGACCACCTCAAAACTTCAAGGGTGATGGACTGATTACATCGTCTTCAATATCTTCTGCTTCTATCAACTTTCTGTACTCGACTGAAGAAGCCTACTGTGTAGGCGAAACGTTTCGAAATAAAGATACCTAACTGTTGCATATGTGTCTTACCTAACAACCTGTCGGTATTTTATACCATTTTAATGTTCAATCAGTGACCTTGTTGACGTTCATTTAGGGGACCCATCGTTCCAGCATCTGGTATTATGCCTTTTTATTCTTAATGAAGGGAAATCAGGTTTGACCCGAAGGGATGGTAGCTTATACCAGGGATCGAGACCCCCTTACCAACATCAATAAACACCCAATTTCGCACCCCTGAAGGAGCGAAAATCAGTGTATCAGTCATAGTCGTAGTATATTAGTCCTAACATTTACAAAGCACAGTGACTACGCAAGTCACTCAGCGTTCACAACCATAAAAAATATATACAACACAATAAAAACAAAGATAAAACCAACGAACATAAACACTCAACAGATACATATTATACCACGTACAAATAACCGCACCAATTAAAAACCCATTAAATTTAGTTATGTAAAAATACTTTAAAAGCTAAACTAAGGTCCCTATAGGCAGCTCGGTAGTTTAAAGCCCCTTGAGGTCCCTACAGGCACCTGGGTAATTATAAAACTCTCTGAGGTCTCTACAGACTCCCATTAATTTTAAAAAGAGTGACAGAGGTAGAAAGGCCTAAGTCGAGAGTAAACTGTTAAAAATGTTCTACAGTCAGTGATACATCCAAACCAGAAAACCCCAACAAAAGGGCCTCAGTCAAATGGCAAAAAGCTTCACTGGGTTTTTTATAAAAACACTAGGCGACTACCAACAGTCCTGAGTGATCAGAGACTGAACTTTTATAAATTTAAAGGATGTCAGGAGACTAATCACCTTTGGTATCAGCAGTACCTAGCACGAACTGACTGGATTCCTTGCTAAGCACCTTTCTCAACTGTCAGATAAAGTGAGAGCATAAACACTTTCCCACAGGATAATTTCAAATCAAACAAGAAAACTGGGCAGTCATAATGTCACTTCCCTCTTCCCCTAATGCTCCTTCGGCTCCAGGGGATCAGCGCTCCTGAAACACTTGCATGAGAACACGTGAAGAGAAGCACTGTCGTAAGCCTGTTTGCTTATGCTAAACAGGTCCAATTTACACCCAACGTACACATACACCCAACCTACACATACACCAACCTACACATACACCCAACCTACACATACACCCAACCTACACATACACCCCACCTACACCATACACCCAACCCACACATACACCCAACCTACACATAACCCAACCTACACATACACCCAACCTACACATACACCCGTACCTACCTTTAACCTTTCGAAATTTCATTAAAATTTTTCTGATTCACAATTTTGTATTGAAAGATGCGTAGCTAAATAGCCTTTCCCCAAGTCCGGTAGACAATTTCGGTGTGGCCTTGGGATTCCCCCTGAGAGCGTGTGACGAACCTCTACATGGAACGTTTCGCTGACAAAAATCCCCCACGTGTATCTTCTGGGTGAATTATGTAAACATTCATCATTACTCGAATAGGTTTCAACCTTCAGTTCCACAACAATACGACGTCTCCCTCCCATGATGTCCCGTCTCCTCAAACGTGACATGTACTCACGTTTAGAGTACATAAAAAAAACAAACAATGATGACCCCGTACACTTGGTCTGCTTAAATGTATTTAATATTACTTGAGTCAATGATAAAAAAGTTTCTCGTTATGCTCAGACGAATTTCATAGAGTTATGGAAAAAAATTAATTTTCACTCTGCTTATTCGTTTGAAAACACTTCCACCCCTCACCACGATGCCATTAACAAGCGCTTGGTACGATTTTTTTTTCCTCCAAGTCTTCAGAATTTACAATAGTTAGTATCCTGCGGAAGAATGTCGTTCCATTTGCAACACCATCTCTTCTAGCAGGCAGTGCAACACACAGTAACCCGACAAGTAAATGGGTAAGACATATGCAACACTTGGGTATCTTTATGGTGGGGACGTTTCGCCATCCAATGGTTTCATCAAGACAATACAGAAAATAATAACTGGAAATGTGAGAGGAAGTGAAGCAGTAGGTTGAGGTGATCAGTCCCTTAACTGTTATAGATATTGCAACGGAAACACTGCTGGTGCTCAAGTAGTATAACTAACACAGGATAAAGTAACTAAAAAACTGCAGGTGTTGTACATGTATGGTATACAAATCCCTCTTTTGTATATAATTCTATCTTCCCATTATGTCCTTGAATTTGTACTGATAAAAACCACTGAATGGAAAAACGTCTACAAAAAAGATACCCAGATGTTGTGTATGTGTTCAATTCTCCTCACTGTAGGTGTTCCCATTTTGTTGAATAATAAAGAATAACCCTGAATCTTCCCTACGTCACGTACACCCTGCAGTCATCTGTCTGGATGAGTCTGCCTTGTCTTACTCCACGAGGCCAGTGTGTATTGTAGTTGCGTTTTGTTTGAATTATATGAGCAGTCTATTATCGTAGTGTTGTTTCAAGGTTTTGTGGAAGCCCCACTCATGGGGACCCCGCACTGCGCAATGGTGAAAAATGCTGGCGAATTATTAATGGGGAAAGCGCTAAATCCGCATGCGGTAAGCTAATGGGGAAAAATCAAGTTAAAAGGGAGAAAAGGTTTTTTGCTTTTGTCAAGAGTCCCTCGCCGGCATCCAAGGTATCCTAGGGGTTTGGACGGGTGATGTCCTTGATAATTTTGGAGAGTATGGCCACCACATCAGTGTGGGACTTCCGGTAAGTAGATGTCATGTGGACAACGGTTAACAAGTGGGAAAAAATACTGCATCTACAACTTCGTTATTTTTCACTTAAAGGTTGAACATAATGTTAATGCTTATACACATGTGTAAACATTTGGGTAAACTTTATTGTGGACACGTTTCACCAACCATTGATTACTAGTTTGAGGTGTTCAGTCCCTCTGTCTTGACAGGTGTTCACCCCCCTCTGTCTTGACAGGTATTCAGCCCCTCTGTCCTGACAGGTGTTCAGCCCCTCTGTCTTGACAGGTGTTCAGCCCCTCTGTCTTGACAGGTGTTCAGCCCCTCTGTCCTGACAGGTGTTTTAGCCCCTCTGTCCTGACAGGTGTTCAGCCCCTCTGTCCTGACAGGTGTTCACCCCTCTGTCTTGACAGGTATTCAGCCCCTCTGTCCTGACAGGTGTTCAGCCCCTCTGTCTTGACAGGTGTTCAGCCCCTCTGTCTTGACAGGTGTTCAGCCCCTCTGTCTTGACAGTGTTCAGCCCCTCTGTCTTGACAGGTGTTCAGCCCCTCTGTCTTGACAGGTGTTCACCCCCTCTGTCCTGACAGGTGTTCAGCCCCTCTGTCCTGACAGGGGGTTTCACCCCTCTGTCCTGACAGGTGTTCAGCCCCTCTGTCCTGACAGGTGTTCAGCCCCTCTGTCTTGACAGGTGTTCAGCCCCTCTGTCTTGACAGGTGTTCAGCCCCTCTGTCTTGACAGGTGTTCAGCCCCTCTGTCTTGACAGGTGTTCAGCCCCTCTGTCTTGACAGGTGTTCAGCCCCTTGTCTTAATAAATGTAAAGTAGATATCTGAGGATAAGCGTTTACTTTACATTTATTAACACCGAAGGATATGCCTTCTAATTCCAGCAAGAAAAATAGTGGATTACCTTGGGAAATAGATGTAAAAAAAAAGTAAAAAAACTAGTTTCACTACAGAAGGGGTCTGACCAACCAGGTTGTAATGCTCC
Organism: Cherax quadricarinatus; assembly: GCF_026875155.1. Taxonomy (NCBI): domain Eukaryota; kingdom Metazoa; phylum Arthropoda; class Malacostraca; order Decapoda; family Parastacidae; genus Cherax; species Cherax quadricarinatus. The sequence goes on along the minus strand of NW_026498048.1, from coordinate 2,195 downwards.
CTGGTTGAAAAAATTTACTAATAGCATTTAGAACTGCCTGCCCTTACTGGGTAGGCCCAGCAATTTACTGGCCTCACAGCATGTTTGTTGCGCATGTCTTCCTACTTTTCACTGCGCTTTTGGCGTCACTCATCTAGTTTCTGACCAATCACAGGCCTTCTTAGTTAGTTTAAATATGTTTATTATGCACCCCATACCCATCCTGTGGGCGGTAGTCAAAAGATTACAGAGGTACATAATTGGTCCAGGACTGGGCCTCAAAGTTTTGATAGCTGAGCCTTCTGCGAGTCAAATGTAAACACGATGATTGGTGGCGTCCAAACCAGTTTTTTTGCATGTATTACCAGCATATATTCCAAATTTCCACCATTCGACAATGTCGACAAGTACTTGTTTCTATGCCTAGTGCTAGAATGAATGTTGGAGGCATGTTTTGGTAAACAACTAATGTCTGTGTGAGACATATTATGAAAGCACCATGTAACTGAAAAAAAAAAAGCCAAAAGGGAAAAAGGTCAACAAACATCATGGGATGCCTGGTAAAGGTAAAACTTAACAAATCCAATAACTATTTATATTTTTTATGCTCAGATACGCAAATTTAGTAGTTGTTTGGGTTAATTTAGGTTGCTTTTATTGTCCTCGTAGAACCCCTTGTGAGTTGTTTTTGATGTCCTACCTCCCAGAAGATACCGAAATATGACTGTTTCTGGTGACAGTGAGTCTGAGATTTGATTGAGAGAGATGATGAATAGTTGCCAGAACATTCAAATGTCTAAAGTAAAGACGAGGCAGAAGCTAAAGCAGCCAAAAACCCAAACATTGACATGCAAGCACTTCAACACACTTATACACATTCTTTTTGCCTGTCCTACATTCAAGGTAAATTTATGCATAAAATAGCGTAAAAATTGCTTTATCGACTTTCATTCTAAGATATAAGTTTTCTGTAATGACTGTTTCTCAAGCAATACCTGAAAACAGGTATTACAAGTTATATCCCTTTATAACTCTTTGCAGTGTTGATTTTTGGTTCTTCAATATTTTTTTTTTTTTTTGTATAACTTCAAAATGTTCGGAAACAAGTTCCATTTTATGTTTTTGATATTGCTTACATAATAAATTAGAAAAATACATACTTGGCATATGGGTCTTTGCAACACTTATCGGGTAGGCCAATAAATTTATTGACTTCGAATTTTCCCTATAGAGCCAAAACTTATTTTTAGAAATCTATTTATATAGGCTCATTTTGCTTACACTGAGATACTCTATCGACTCACAGTAAATATATTTGAAATTTTGCATTTTCCTGGACATTTCCTGATAAAGTGCTAAATGGGCAGAAATTTACTTTAAGACATCGTCGCCAAGCTAAGACTTCCTCAGATGTCATTCAATGGTAGTGAATGACATCATGCTGCACATGTGTCTAATTTATCAAGGTGACCACTCCAGGACAGTCTACATGCTCTGTGGTGTTACAACTATGGCAGCTTTCTACACTCAGGAAAATACTGTCACGCTCTGTGCAAATCCTTGGTCTAGGGTGAATGTTAGAGAACTCTGGTTTAATTTCTCTCGGGATTACCCGAGGTTTATAAACAAAGAGACATAGTATGTGTGTGTGTAGACACTGTACTCACCTAGTTGTGGTTGCTGGGGTCGAGTGTATCAGTGAATGTATATTGAAAGTTAACTTTACATGATATATATTATATTTATATTATATAATATGCATAATAACCCAGGAGGTCAGGAGCAACGTAATGAAATAACATAAGGAGGTAACACTACAGCAGGCCTACTGGCCCATACTTGGCAGGTAACTGTCAAACCCAAACCCATTAAAAAAATATTCGCCCAACCCATTATCAACGTTACCCAAGGAATAAGCTTTCATAACCTACTCAAATCCAACCCTATCACTCGTGTATTTATCTAAACTATATTTGAAAACTACCCAATTTTTAACTTCAATAACCTTACTAGGTAAGATTGTTCCACTCATCTGTTTGCCTTATTACGTACGCTTAGGCAATGCAATGTGGAATTTCGGAAGTAGTCCAGATTCGTTCATGAAAACATAACTTCTCTACCTCATACAGGAGCTATGCATCGACCCCTGCAACTACATATTAGGCGAGTACGTACAACACCCCCCCCCACACACACAACCCAAGTCAAGTGTCTGT
>NW_026498037.1:0-19576 GCF_026875155.1 Cherax quadricarinatus | reverse complement strand
CTTTTCATTATTTCGCTGATAAAACATTTTTTTCTTTTGCTACCTTAACTTTTTTTTTTATTTGTCAATTTAAATCTAGTTAAGTACCTAATTTCTTGTAAACAATTATATAACACTTAGTGCAATTACAATTGAGAGTCTTGTGCCTTTTTTTTTATTAGTTAAATTCAGTTGTACTATGTCAAAACAAATTTCATTTTATTAGACCATATTGAAATTACTAGTGAGGATGGTTATTTATAATTTGTTTTTTTATATTATTAGTTTAATTAGTTGTACTATAGCTCATTCTAGCTCAAAAATAGCTCCACAAAATCATTATATTAGACCTTAGTGCAATTACAAGTGAGAGTCTTGTTCTTTTTTAAATTTGTATTTTTTTTAAGTTTATACCTAGTTTACTTTTAGTTCCATCGAGCAAACCAATAGACAACTCAACTTCATTATGTGTAGTAGTGACTATATCTTATGACCAAAATACTTAGCTATATACTTATCCAAGCTTCCACCACTAAGAATCGTACTAGAACTCAACACATAACTCAGGATATAAATAACCATAATTTAAACCTAGAAGATGATTGATCACGTTGACCTGATCTAAACTCCATTTTCTGCCCACCCAATCAAAACCTATTGGAAAGTAACTGCCTTTATTACACAGCATCACAAGCCGCACTATCCTAAAATGCTAAAAGTCTATCAATACTTAACTACAACATCAGGCCCTTAAGCAAACACTATGAGACCTCCTGGCACTCCTTGAATCACTAAAGACACCCTTCTCCTGCATTATTCTTACTGAGACCTGGCTTAAGCAGGACACAATAGATATTTTCCCTCTCCCAGGATACACGCATTCAAAACTGCAGACCAAACCAAGTTGGGGGTGGCATTGCAATCTATTACTCTAACCAATTATCTTGTATTAGCACCATTTGCTTTTAGTGATGAATATGGGGAATACTTTTTTACTAATTTTACTGTAAAAAATCTTAAGACACCTATAACAATCGGTGCCATTTCCCGGATTACCTCACACAAACATCCCAAATTTCAGTGAGAAATTTAAAAGTCACTAATAACAAACAGACAAATAAAATAAGCACCCCTTCTCTTAGCTGGAGACTTCAACATAAACTTGGCTCACTAGATGATCAGCCTGAAACTAATTTCATCTGGAGTTTACCTGGAGAGAGTTCCGGGGGTCAACGCCCCCGCGGCCCGGTCTGAAAACCAGGCCTCCTGGTGGATCAGAGCCTGATCAACCAGGCTGTTGCTGCTGGCTGCACGCAAACCAACATACGAGCCACAGCCCGGCTGATCCGGAAACTGACTTTAGGTGCTTGTCCGTGCCCGCTTGAAAACTGCCAGGGGTCTGTTGGTAATCCCCCTTATGTGTTGGGTGGGAGGCAGTTGAAACAGTCCTCGGGCCCCTGACACTTATTGTTGGTCTCTTAACGTGCTAGTGGGCACCCCTGCTTTTCATTGGGGGGATGGTGCATCGTTGCCAAGTCTTTTGCTTTCGTAGTGGGTGATTTTCGTGTGCAAGTTCGGTACTAGTCCCTCTAGGATTTTCCGGTGTATATAATCATGTATCTCTCCCTCCTGCGTTCCAGGGAAAACAGGTTTGGAACCTCAAGCGCTCCAATAATTGAGGTGTTTTATCTCCGTTATGCGCGCCGTGAAAGTTCTCTGTACATTTTCTAGGTCGGCAATTTTTACCTGCCTTGAAAGGTGCTGTTAGTGTGCAGCAATATTCCAGCCTGATGAACAAGTGACCTGAAGAGTGTCCCTCATGGGCTTGGCCCCCTAGTTTTGAAGGTTCTCATTATCCATCCTGTCATTTTTCTAGCAGATGCGATTGATACAATGTTATGGTCCTTGAAGGTGAGATCCCCGACATGATCACTCCCAGGTCTTTGGCGTTTTTGGTGTTTCGCTCTATTTTGTGGCCAGAAAATTTTTTTTTGTACTCTGATGAAGATTTAATTTCCTCATGTTTACCATATCTGGGGTAATTGAAATTTCTCATCGTTGAACTTCATATTGTTTTCTGCAGCCCACTGAAAGATTTGGTTGATGTCTGCCTGGAGCTTTGCAGTGTCTGCAATGGAAGACACGTTTATTTCAGATTCGGGTGTCATCTGCAAAGGAAGACACGGTGCTGTGGCTGACATCCTTTTCTATGTGGATTAAGGAGAGGAACAAGATGGGAGCGAGTACTGTGCCTTGTGGAACAGAGCTTTTCACCGTTTGCGCCTCGGACTTTACTCTGTTGACGACTACTCTCTGTGTTCTGTTAGTGAGGAAATTATAGATCCATCGACCGACTTTTCCTGTTATTCCTTTAGCACCATTTTGTGCGCTATTACGCCATGGTCACACTTGTCGAAGGCTTTTGCAAAGTCTGTATATATTACAAACTGCATTCTTTTTTTCTTCTAGTGCATTTAGGACCTTGTCGTAGTGGTTTCCCAAAAGTTGAGACAGACAGGAGCGACCTGTTCTAAACCCATGTTGCCCTGGGGGTTTTGTAACTGATTGGGTTTCTAGATGGGTGGTGATCTTGCTTCTTTGGACCCCTTTTAAAGATTTTTTTTGATATGGGATGTTAGTGCTATTGGTCTGTAGTTCTTTGCTGTTGCTTTAAATGCCCCTTTGTGGAGTGGGGCTATGTCCCGTTGTTTTTAGAAACTGTGGGACGACCCCGTGTCCATGCTCCCTCTCCATGGAGGGAAAAGGCTGGTGATGGGGCTTTTTTGATTTCTTGTTTGAACACAGAGTTCCATGAGTCTGGCCCTGGGGCAGAGTGCATGGGCATGTCTTTATCGCTGTTCGAAGTCATTTGGGCGTCAGGATAACATCGGATAGGCTTGTGTTAATCAAATTTTGTGGCTCCCCTCATAAAAAATTCATTTTGATCTTCGGGCTCTCAGTCTGGTTAGCGGCTTGCTAAAAACTGAGTCATATTGGGACTTGGAGTAGCTCACTCATTTCCCTTTTTGTCATCTGTGTAGGACCCATCTTGTCTAAGTAGGGGCCCAATACTGGACGTTGTTCTCGATTTTGATTGGATTTGGAGAAGAAATACTTTGGGTTTCTTTCGATTCATTTATGGCTTTTTTGTTCTTCCCCCGATTTCCTGACTCCTAAAGGATTCTTTTAGCTTAAGTTCGATGCTTGCTATTTCTCTGACCAGTGTCTCCCTACGCATTTCAGATATTTTTGACAATATGAAAAATATGAACAACACACTTCTCATACCAACAATAACTAAACCAACCAGGCTCACTGAAACATGTGCAACCATAATAGACCACATATGGACCAATATACTAGCCCCCCTTAAATCAGGGATAATCACAGATAGCATACAGACCACTACCCTACCTTCCTCCTGACAAACATTAATAAACCACCACTTGAATAAAAACAAAGTCTCATTTGACTCCATGACGAGGCCCAATAAGGAAGTTCAAGCTGACCCAGAGATTGTTGATTGGCCTACAGAATTCTCCAAGGCCAATGGTATTGATGACTGGACAGACATTTTTCTTAACAAATTACTTAGAATATACAACAAACATTGCCCTATAAAAACGAAACAGATCACAAACAAACGGCTTGGTTGCCCAGGGCTAACCAGCACCATTCTGAAATCCATTGACAAGAAACACCAATTTGAAAAGCAATATAGACAAGGCTTAATACACAAAGATATACTTAAACACTATTCATCAGTTCTCACCGAAGTAATAAAGAAAGCCAAACAACTTTTACTACCCCAGTAGATTCACAGACACTAGAGGAGATATAAAAAAGACCTGGAAAACACTCTCTCAGATTCTAGGGACCCACAAACTGAAAAAAAACAAAAATTTATTGTCCTAACTAAACCTAATGAAACACACTACATCCCACTGACACAGCTAACGAGATAAACGACTTCTTTCAACCATAGGATCTAATCTCGCCAATAAAATCCCACATACTAATGCCCATCCCGGGGACTACCTAGAGGGAAAATTTTTCCCCAAATTCCTTCATCTTGCACCAACTGAGCCCTCTGAAGTCACCGAGATTATTAAGTCACTTAAAAACAACTCAGGAATCTGTCTAATGCCCCACCATTACTGAAACAAGCGAGCGGCCCATGTCCTTTCGCATGCTTTTTTCATTACTTTTAACAAGTCACTAGAAACTAGCACCTTCCCGAACTACTCAAGATGGCAAGGGTTAACCAATACATAAAGGTGGTGACCCTACAGACTTAAACAATATAGGCCAATATAAAACTTACCATTGCTATCCAAAATCTTCGAGAAACTCGTGCACAGGAGACTATATTCATTTATAACAGACAAACATACTCAACCCCTGCCAATTTGGATTTAAGAAAAATAAAAGCACTAATGATGCAATCATAAAAATGCTAGATCTGCTTTACACAGCATTGGAAAATAAGGAATATCCATAGGAATTTTTATTGACATAAGAAAAGCTTTTGACACAGTAGACCACGACATCCTACTCCACAAACTTGACCATTACGGTTAAGAGGCCATGCGCTTGCTTATTTCAAATCTTTCCTTACTAATAGGTATCAGTATATTACCGTTAAAGACACAGCATCAACAAACGGCCAATTGATACTGGAGTTCTGCAGGGAAGTGTCCTTGGTCCCCCGGGTCTTCCTCATATACATCAATGATCTTCCAAACGTATCCCAACAAATGAAGCCCATTCTCTTTGCTGACGACACGACTTATGTCAAACTCTCACCCTAATCTTGCCACCCTCAACACAATTGTTAACGAGGAGCTGATCAAAATATCGACTTGGATGACAGCCAATAAACTTACGCTTTACACTGACAAAACCTACTATATTATGTTTGGTTTGCCGAGCAGGAGATGCAACAAATTAACATTAAAATCGACAACACTCTAATTACCAGACATAATGAGGGCAAATTCCTAGGCCTATACCCTTTACAACAACCTGAATTTTAGCACCCCTATCCAACACATAACCAAAAAAGTATCCAAAAACAGTTTTGGGGTCCTCTCCAAGATACGATACTACGTGCCGCAAAATGCCCTTCTCACACTATACCACTCACTTATTTATCCATACCTCACCTATGCTATTTGTGGGTTGGGGATCAAAAATGCAGCAACACACCTAAAGCCAATAATAACCCAACAAAAAGCTGCAGTAAGAATAAACACTAAATCCCATCCCTGGCAAACACACCCCCCACTCTTCATAGATCTAAACTTACTCCCTGTTGAGTACTCCACACTTACTACTGTGCAATCTACATCTACAGGACCTTAAACTCCAATATCAACCCTGACCTAAAACGCTTTCTTGATAGTTGTGACAGAACCCACAGGCATAACACCAGACACAAACATCTCTACGACATTCCCCATGTCCGACTAAACCTTTACAAAAATTCAATGTATGTCAAAGGCCCTAAAATCTGGAACACCCTACCTGAGAACTCTAGAACTGCAGACACATTCATCACCTTCAAACTACCATTAGAAAACATCTTATCTCCTGATAAACCCCATCAACTAACTATACGAATACCACCTGGTGGTTCACACTTACACCCACTCACCCATTTGACCATAAACAGAAATATTAATCTCAATCTTAAAATAATGAATCCTATGATACTCCAATACTGAAACTATGTACTGTGCCAAAACAAAAGCATTCACATGCTAAACTCACAAACTAGTATTTAGTCACTTAGCCTTTAATACAACTTACCTCATAATTTGTAATATTTTAAAATAAAGAATTAAACTTAAGTCTGCCCGAAATGCCTAGCCATGCTAGGCGTTCTAGTGGTACACTCTGTAATCATTATTTAACTACATGTAAACACACAACAACCAAATTCTGTAAATTCAACATTGTAATCTTTATAGAGAATAAACTTTGAATTGAACTGATTTTCATAGACAATATAAAACAAAGTGTGTTTGACTAGTTGGTGCTTCTTTTTTTGGAATACGCATTGGGAGGTGATCGTTAAGCGGGGGTCCACTATATCAAATATTTTTGATTTTGTGGGAGGTAAAAGGCAGATATTTTGGTGAATGCCAAAAAGTCTATCAAATGTATTTTTTTTCCATGATAATAAGATATATTAGATGAAACATGTGCATCCAAAATTCGTGTCAGACGTATTTTAACGGTCGGGATTGTCGTAAGTGCCACTCGTAGTGCCATTTTGTCATGCCTTGCTGCCATATATGAAAAGTCATTAAATATTTTTTTTATGTTGTTTGTTGGCCAATCATACTGAAACTTTGTCACATTCTTCTACATATGAACCTCTAAACGTACACCAAAAATAAAAAAAATCGGTTGAAAAATAAAAAAGTTGGCCGAAATTTTGACCACCAGCCGTCATCCAACTAATTGTTGCTTTTTTGTTTACCGTCAGATTTCCTTCAGTTTTGATGCACGAGACGAAGTGTTTTCTCTATTTCCTGCAAATATTTGTCAATAAGATACCTCAAACAACAACTGAGAAAAGTGCCCTTTGGCAGGATGGTATTCCTATATGGGACGACGTAAGGTTGTTTGGACACTTGGTGCCGAGAGAACAATGCTAATACGAATTTTTAATTAATTCCTTTCCTCTAAATAACTTATCTTTATTTCATAAAAAATAAAGTTTGTTAGTTCTTGGAATGTTGCAAAAAATCTGCCCTTTACTACCACATAAATCCCAAAGTATTTGGAATATTTCCAAAAATGAATAATAGCAAATTAGAGAAATCATTATTCTCATTGTCTGCATCGCTATTGGGCCGTGCAGACCTCCTGCGCAAACGCACTTCAGTTCCCTGACAGCAGTAGTGTGAGGTGGTGCTTGTCGCGCCTCTGTCGTCAGTCCAGGAGAACTACCTTTAGTCAACATGGCGTGCAGTTATAGACGCAGGATTAACACTGTCGGTGTTGAACTTCTCAGTGGGGCAATAACGCCAGCGTCAGCCCAGGTATTACTACCTAAAATCATCAGAGACACATATGGAATTCAGGATGGAGAGTTGTACGGCGTAGCATTGAACGGAGCACGTAGATTTTTTGTGAAACTGCTCTCAGCAACGGTTTACGAGTCGTTGGTCAACCGTTTTCAGGACGTAAGTCTTGATGCAACACCAGCTGTGCGTGTGAGGATGATCGATGTATCCAGACATTATACATGGATTAAACTGCGTAATGTCCCCTTTGAGGCGGATGAGACAGATATCAGATAAAGTTTTTGAGGAATACGGAATGTTCATTTGGCCCAGCATGGTAAGTGGGTGTCCGGTGCCTACAAGGTATGCCGGAGGGCACTTTCAACTAAAATGACATTGCGACAACCCATACCGTCTTACGTGTACCTAAAGGAATTCAGGACACAGGTCATGGTGTCTACCGCGGGGCAAAGGCGTACATGCCGACTATGTGGGGAATATGATCACATAGCGGCAGAGTGTGGGAAGCGGCAATGAGCTCCTGGCCCAGGGGCGGAGACATCCGCTTCTACACCGGGCGAAGCAGGCGTTGATCAACGATGTGAAGGAGGGCGTGGTCGTCTATGGAGCGAGATAGTGGATGAGGCGTATAAGGCTGGGGGAGAGGGTGAGGCCCTTGACCAGTCACCTGGTCCAGACACACTTACAGTGGATCGGGTTGAGCAAAAAGTACAGGAGGAAGTGTTGGAACTTGAGGAGGAATTAGCCGAGGTTCTGAAGTCCTTGTCACCACCTGAGGAGGTGGCTGCTCCTGACAGGGTGGTAGAAGACGAGGTGAAGGATGTGGGGCATCAAAAACAGAACTATTCGGACGACGGGAGTGACAGCGTGACTGAGGTGTCACCGAGATCTTTGCCACTGTGTACAGTGGAGGTAGAGGTACATTGTGAGGCATCCCCAGACCAAGCCATGGAGGATGCGCCTGTCACAAGAAAGAGAGCCGCTGCATCGGATTCAGATGATGACCTAACGCCAGCGCAGCGGACTGGGAAGCAAATATGGGCAGAAGGTGAAGGAAGTGGTGGCCATGACAGGAGGCACCGAAAGAAGGGGGGGGGAGAGAGGGAAGTGTGCAGGTGACAAGTGGTCCCACACGCTCTGGTGGCCATCGGAAGAGTGAAGAGAGGAGGCAGGGGTGGAAACTTTAATAGGCCTCCGGTGTATGACAGTAAACGTTAATGGTTTGTGTAATAGTGTAAAGAGAGAATGGTTTCGAATGTTTCTGAATAAATTTAGAGCGGATGTTGTGTTCATACAGGAGCACAATTTTAAGGAGGGTAGGGTGTTGGAGATGGATGGGTTTCAGGTGGTAATCCTGCCATCTGCCCGTTTGAAAGGGGGGGTGGGTATATTAATTAGGGAGGCAAGCCCGTTTGTTTTGCAGAGAAGTGAGGGGGGGGAGGGGGAAGGGTGTTGCGCGTAGATGGTTTGTGGATGGGGAAACGTGTGGCTTTTATTAGCGTATATGCGCCTGCAGAGAATAACGTACAGGTGAAGCAGGAGTTTGTGTGCGAGGACCTTGTGTTTTTTTTCCGTGCATTACCGGAGGTGGCAATAGTAGGAGGTGATTGGAACTGCGTCATTAGGAGGGCTGATGTGGAACCGAAAGGGGCAGGTTATGTGTCGGTGGCCCTACGAGATTTATTGAGGGATATTAGGTTAAGAGACGCATTCGAGGGGGGGCGTGGGAGACAGAGCATACATTTGTTAGGAGAGGGTATGCAGCGAGGTTAGATAGAGTGTATCTTTCTCACGGGGTTGTAGTGAGGGCTTTCAAAACTGTTGAAGTAGCATGGTCAGATCATAGAGCAGTGTTGGTGGAGGTTGGGTGGGAGGCGCTTGCAGAAGTATACAGGAGTTACTGGAAATTAAATATAAGTGCATTAAGTGATGAGGAGGGGTTAGAGGGATTTTCTGTCCTATGGAAGGAGCTTAGCGAGGAGGCACGGGGAGTGGAAGATGTCGTACAATGGTGGGATTGTGTTGCCAAGGAAAGGATTAGGAAATATTATGTGGGGGTGGGCAAACGTATAAATGATTTTAAATATGGGCTTTCAAATTATCTGGAGGACAGGTTAAGGGGCTGTTATGGGAAGGGGGCTGTGGGGGGCAACTATCCTATGGATGAAATTGTCGAGGTCAAGGGGAGACTGAGGGAGTTACAAAATGAGAGGTTTCAAGCAGTAAGGGTATGCGGCAGGGGTAGAGGAGGTGCTTTGGGGTGACAAACCATCGGCGTGTGTGTTGCGTCGTCAAAAACAAAGGACAGCAGGTTTACAGCTATTCGAGGTTAGAGGTATACGAGATGGCGGGGGGTTATAGAATGGGTCAGGAGATACTAACTACAAAAGGAATGTGTGCGTATGTGGATAAATGGTATGAAGGGTATTGGACAAGTGGGAAGGTGGGAAATGTGGATTTAGAGAAGGTGTGTGAGTATGTGACGTGTAATTTAGGAATAGTGATAGAAAGGCTTTAGGGGGGTAATAACAGAGGAGGAAATAGAGTTGGCTTTAAGGGGAATGAGGAAAGGCAAGCACCGGGAATAGACGGTCTCCCGGCTGAATTTTATCTCCAACATTTGGGAGGTGATAAGGGGTTTCATGGGTAGGTTATTTAATCAGATGAAGGAGAAGGGTGTGATGGGGGACAAGCAAGCAACAGCAGTTGTAGTGTTGGTCAGAAGGGTAAGGGGCAGCACACCCTCAAGGAGTACCGTGCCATATCTCTGTTATGTGCTGATTATAAGTTGTTCGCTAAAGTCTTGGGTAATCGGTTCAAATGTGTGGTAGGGAGAGTGGTTTCGAAAACGCAGTATGGTTTGCCTGGAAGGTCGATGATTGAGGGTCATGGAATACTGAGAAGTTTTGTGGAGTCAAAAGGGGGGGGAGGGAGGGCGGCGTTGTTGGCTTTAGACTGGCAGGGGGCCTATGACAGGGTGGAAAGAGGAGCATTGGGAGCTATACTTAGGAGGCAGGGTTATGGGGAAGAAATAGTTAATTGGGTAACCACGTTGTACAATGGAGCCAAGATGAGGGTACAGATTAATGGATGCTTGGGGGAGGAGATTGTAATGGGTAGGGGACTTAGGCAGGGGTGTCCCATGTCACAAATGTTGTTTGCGTGCATTCAGGACCCCTTCTATAGAATGGTTGAACGTTGTGTATGTGACACGAGTGGAGGTATGGGGGGAGGGGTAGGGAATGTGTGGCCGGGAATAATAGGATACGTAGACGATACAACAGTCCTGGTTCGGGAGGGGATGGCGTTGGGTGTTTTGGATGATGTTGTGCAACAGTTCGGAAATGCAACAGGGATGCAGGTAAATAGAGAGAAGTCAATGATCATGGGGTTGGGTGATTGGGTGGAGGGGGGGGGGAGATGTAACGTTGTGAGAAAACTAACGGTGTCTTTAAAAATTTGTGGTATCACCTATAAGGATGATTTGGACGCTGCTCGAGAGGAAAACTTGAATAGATTAATGGAAAGGATTCAGGGGCGTCTGGGTGCATTGCGACCTCATCATCTGACTCTCGTGCAACGAGTGATTGTTATAAATGTATTATTGTATAGTAAGGTTTGGCACGTAGCAGCCGTGTTCCCATTAACAGGGACGGCGATTGTGGGAATTCTGAGACGAGTGTTTAACTTTTTGTGGGGTTCAAGGTGCGATTGGCTGAGGAGAGAGGTTGTAATGTTACCTGTGTGCCAGGGTGGGTTGGGGTTGATGGATCTGAGAAGGAGGATTAAATGTGTGTTTCTTAAATGGGAGGTTTTGCGCGAAAGTGTGAGTGGAGGGCAGCTGGGAAAAGTATATGATAGGTTGGGTAAGTTTGTATGGTGGTGTGGAGTTGAGGGAATGTGAAACTATTTTGAGGGCTTTGATGTTGGTTAGAGAACCTAGGAAAATTCGAGTAGGGGTGTTGTGTAAGCTGCTTGTAGACAGGATTGTTGTACCAGTTGAGGGATTGTTCCCCATGTACGCATGGAAGAGTATTTGGTATAGGTTTAGCAAGTTGAAGTTAAAGCCTAGGGTAAGGGAGGTAATGTATCGTTTTTTGCATGGCATACTACGTCGGGGGAGGTTTAAGAACCAGAGGGTAATTGTGGGCGGAAGGTGTGGAATCTGTGGGGAGGATGAGACGGCGTTCCATGCAGTATACTTTTGTGGGGGACTGGAGGGTGTTTAGGTATTGGTTAAGTAGGGTAGTACAGGGGGGTGGGGGGGGCCGAGGGGTGTCGGTTCTGCGTGCACTAAGCCTAGATGTGGGAGGGTTCGATGAGAGTGTTATAAGAGCTTTGGATTATATAATAGTGGATTATATATATATATCGTGGGTGATGAGGGGGAGGGGGAATTGTGAGGTGCGGAGGGCGGGTACTAGCGGTAACGGTTTATCGTTACGATGTGTCGTAATAGAGAACTGTATGGGAGGAGATGGGAGAAGGATTTTTCGGAAGGGTATAGAATGTTAACGTTAGGGTTTCTCATCAATCTACGACTTGGGCTGAGTGAGTAAGGGCGGGGGTTGGGGATTACATACGGGAAGGGGGTTTTCAGGGGGACACAGCGGGGTGGCCTCCTGGGGAGGGGTGAGAGTAAGGTGTATGTGGGTATATGAAGGTGTAGATGAGTGGCATACGTGTATTTAGCATGCAAGTGGGCACAGAAATCAAAGGTGATATCAAGTAATTACGTAGTACCGAATGGAGAATTCTGTGTTTGATGTGTCAGGGTCGTGATGACCTTCTTCATGTATTAAGTGTGAATGGTGTCAAGATTATAGTTTTAAGACCGTGAAGAGCTTTAGGGCTTATGTAGAGTGTGCATTTATAGCCTTTATTGGGCATATATCATGTGCGATAATTGTATCGCAATGAGAGGTTATTTAAATTATGTTTGTGTTGAGTGTTGTGGATTTTTAGCGAGTGTACTGTCTTTATTTTAGCATTATATAATGTGCTCATCCAGTTGCTGCGAGATGGAACGCTAATGACTTCCATAAATTGTAATGCCTCGTTAATAAGTTTGTAATGGGACAGTATGGTTTAGTCTCAGATTTTATATAATGTGCTCAGGCGTTGGAAGAGGCTGTAGTAATATTTAGTAATTTTTGTTAATATTTATTTAGTATAAGGGGTTAATTCTGGGAAGAGCATGTATTTGTTTAACTGAGATTGTTATGTAGTTAGTTAAAGATTAGCCGGTATTCTCCCGGCCCGGGCCTTTTCCAAGTGGTGGCCCGGCCTTGGCTCCCTCTTTAGGGAGTGTTTGAGACCTAAGTCTCCTATGGGAGGAGGCACAAGTACCTCCTCATCTTTGGGACCAACTGTCCCCAGGCCTAGCCACAAGCTAGGCCTCTCTGGTCTGCCATCCCCGCCCCAAGGGGGCAAATGGGAATGACAGTCTTATGAGCTAAAGGCTCGGGCTCAAGCACCTTCCCTACCCTAGAAGGGTTAGGCATGGTGTCGATGTGTGATGTAGGTTATTACTCTGTTTATCTCCTGTGAAGGTTGTAACCTTTGTCATATGTCAGTCATACTATGTTAACTATACAAATCTGAAAGTTGTATATAGTTTATATTTTATATAGTTTATATAGTTATAGTTTATATTGTTTATCATAGTATGTTATATAGAAAATTTTGTGAGTGTATATGGGTAACCTCTTTTATGTCAATTACAATGTGTTGTGAATAATTGGTTAGTGTATGTTCTGTAGGATTGAGGATCCTACTGTACCCATTTTATATCTTTATTTAATATCAAGCTGTAAAGTTTTTAAATAAAATATAAAAAAAAAAAAATTGTTGCTTTTTTGTTTACCGTCAGATTTCCTTCAGTTTTGATGCACAAGACGAAGTGTTTTCTCTATTTCCTGCAAATATTTGTCAATAAGATACCTCAAACAACAACTGAGAAAAGTGCCCTTTGGCAGGATGGTATTCCTATATGGGACGACGTAAGGTTGTTTGGACACTTGGTGCCGAGAGAACAATGTTAATACGAATTTTTAATTAATTCCTTTCCTCTAAATAACTTATCTTTATTCATAAAAAATAAAGTTTGTTAGTTCTTGGAATGTTGCAAAAAATCTGCCCTTTACTACCACATAAATCCCAAAGTATTTGGAATATTTCCAAAAACGAATAATAGCAAATTAGAGAAATCATTATTCTACAATTTCTGTGAATATTATTCCATTTAATTAAGTAATAAAGGGGGAAATAAGTGAATAAGTTACTTCGAGATATTGGCCTGGAACGCCGGCGGACAACCATCTCGATTTTTTTTTTTTTTTTTTTTTTTTTTTTGCGGAAATCGCGTTTGTTTCGATGCGTTTCTTAGTAAACTGGTGTTCTACTGCAATTATCCACTTAAAAGACCGTTTTCTCTTACTCAAAGACCAAAGAAGACGACATGGAGACGAGTAACTCATTTATATCGAAATATTTCTGGTGGACTCCCCATATTTTGGCCTATTTTACTCAGTCTAGAGTATATAACATGTTTGTATGTTATTTATAGTGTTTGTTATATCATATTAGATCAATTCTGATAGATAAATAAGACGTAGAGTTGATATAAGCGTATTAATGAAGTGATTTCTCCTGCCTCTCTCTGGACCGGGAATACTGCCGGTGTTCCCGGGTGCTTTCTGATTGGCTGGAAGTCTACGTATAAGCTCCGCCTACTGTTTTATGATGTCAAATCGTCAATTATTATATTACCTGGAGACCTGGAGTTTACCTGGAGAGAGTTTCGGGGGTCAATGCCCCCGCGGCCCGGTCTGTGACCAGGCCTCCTGGTGGATCAGCGCCTGATCAACCAGGCTGTTGCTGCTGGCTGCACGCAAACCAACGTACGAGCCACAGCCCGGCTGATCAGGAACTGACTTTAGGTGCTTGTCCAGTGCCAGCTTGAAGACTGCCAGGGGTCTGTTGGTAATCCCCCTTATGTGTGCTGGGAGGCAGTTGAACAGTCTCGGGCCCCTGACACTTATTGTATGGTCTCTTAACGTGCTAGTGACACCCTGCTTTTCATTGGGGGATGGTGCATCGTCTGCCAAGTCTTTTGCTTTCGTAGTGAGTGATTTTCGTGTGCAAGTTCGGTACTAGTCCCTCTAGGATTTTCCAGGTGTATATAATCATGTATCTCTCCCTCCTGCATTCCAGGGAATACAGGTTTAGGAACCTCAAGCGCTCCCAGTAATTGAGGTGTTTTTTTTCTCCGTTATGCGCGCCGTGAAAGTTCTCTGTACATTTTCTAGGTCGGCAATTTCACCTGCCTGAAAGGTGCTGTTAGAGTGCAGCAATATTCCAGCCTAGATAGAACAAGTGACCTGAAGAGTGTCATCATGGGCTTGGTCTCCCTAGTTTTGAAGGTTCTCATTATCCATCCTGTCATTTTTCTAGCAGATGCGATTGATACAATGTTATGGTCCTTGAAGGTGAGATCCTCCGACATAATCACTCCCAGGTCTTTGACGTTGGTGTTTCGCTCTATTTTGTGGCCAGAATTTGTTTTGTACTCTGATGAAGATTTAATTTCCTCATGTTTACCATATCTGAGTAATTGAAATTTCTCATCGTTGAACTATTAGGAAGAATAATGTAAGAAAAAGCGAAAAAAAACCAAGGAAAATTTTCCAAAAAATATATGGGCTGAGAGCAGACCTGTTATTATTATTATTAAAGATTAGCCGGTATTCTCCCGGCCCGGGCCTTTTCCAAGTGGTGGCCCGGCCTTGGCTCCCTCTTTAGGAAGTGTCTGAGACTTAAGTCTCCCATGGGAGGAGGCACAAGTACCTCCTCATCTTTGGGACCAACTGTCCCCAGGCCTAGCCACAAGCTAGGCCTTTCTGGTCTGCCATCCCCGCCCCAAGGGGGCAAATGGGAATGACAGTCTTATGAGCTAAAGGCTCGGACTCAGGCACCTACCCTACCCTAGAAGGGTTAGGCATGGTATCGATCAGCAGACCTGTTACCCACATCGCCGTCACCATACTGATACAAATGACTATAATTCCTTGTAGAAACGTTCTATGTAACTGTATTTGTGTATACCTGAATAAACTTACTTACTTACTTACTAGAACATTGATTCTTGTACCATTGTTTTGCCAAAGAGTTAAGCTATTTTTCTATATGAATAACTCAATTTCCATAATTTTTCGATATTTTTTTTTTGAAGCTCGCGAAAAATTGGATGACGGCCCTCGTAAACTATGATCAATTTCTCTAATATTAAGCAGTATAGCCCTTGTGGTTTAGCGCTTCTTTTTTATAATAATAATAATAATAATAATAATAATAATAATCTAGTATTAAGTCGTATATAAGCCATTAATTTAGTCTGGCCATAATGTGATAGCATGATAATGGTTCTTTGTATTGCAACTCATTATTATTGTTGTTCTTGATCTACACAATCTCAATGTAAACTTAAAAAAGAAATTGTTTTGTATTGTATTCTGTAGTATGAATGTGTTCTCGTGAAAAATCACCCACATGATTTCTAACAAACTTATAGAGATAATGAGTCATTTTCGTTGACTATTGTGTTACTAATATATTATTTATTATACGAAATCATTGTAAAAGTTGTAAATTACGTGATTATTTTGTAATGAAAACAAAATAGTTAATAGAACATAGAAAACATATATTGTAATGGGTAACTATTATAATTGTTTTATATTAGTTATATATCTTTTACAAAAATAAAATATTTGACTTATTTTTAAATTCCTTTTAAGCATTCAGAGTACAAATTATTTTTATAACAATATTTTAAAACAAATTTAAAAATAATTCAAGCATAAAAAAAGATTTGCATAAAAACTTTTTAGTTTTATTATTTGCATAAGTATCTCTTTTATCTGTGTCTTACATATTACTTTCTTTAACAATATAAATAACATAGAAACTACTTTTTAGAAACCCTTGTTTTGAAATAAATAAAAACAATGGGTTATAAATATGGTTATAAAAATTATATCATAAGCCCCTATGTTGCCTCATAAAACTAAACGCTCACCTTGATACGAAGACAAATATGGAGTTATTTTCGTGTGCAGGTTCGTTCGAGGGAATACAGATCAAGGACCTTAACCGTTCCCATTAGTTTAGGTGCCTTATATCACACTTATATGTGCCGTGAAAGTTCTTGGTACACTCTCCAGGTCTTCAATGTCGCCTGCCTTGAAGAGGGCCGTCAGTGTACAGCAGTATTCCAGCCTAGAGAGCACAAGCGATTTGAAGAGAATCATCATGGGCTTGGCGTCCCTAGTTTTGAAGGTTCTCATTATCCATCCTATCATTTTCCTAGCAGATGAGGTAGATACATTGTTGTGGTCTTTGAAGGTGAGATCCTCTGACATTATCACTCCCAGGTTCTTCACATTACTTTTCCGTTCTATTGTATGGTTAGAATTTGTGGTATACCCTGACACATTTTTAATTTCTTCAAGTTTTCCATATCTGAGTAGTTGAAATTTCTCCTCGTTGAACTTCATATTGTTTTGAGTGGCCCATTCGAAGATTTGGTTGATGTCCACTTGGAGTCTCGCAGTGTCTTCGATGGAGGTCACTGCCATGGTGATCCGGGTGTCATCCGCAAAGGAAGACAAGGAGCAATGGCTTACATCTCTATGCCAGAAATAAGAACATAAGAAAGAAGGAACACTGCAATAGGCCTACTGACCCATGCGGAACAGGTCCATGTCCCCCACCCCCCGGATTAGCCCAATGACCCACCCAGTCTGGTCACCTCCACTCAAGGAAGGAGCATGGCACCAGACCCAGCAGCACAAGCTAGTCAGGTCCAACTCACACCCACCCACCCACACCCACTCATGTATTTATCCAACCTATTTTTAAAACTACACAATGTTTTAGCCTCAATAACTGTACTTGGGAGTTTGTTCCACTCATCCACAACTCTATTACCAAGCCAGTGCTTTCCTATATCCTTCCTGAATCTCATTTTTTTTTTTTTTGGTTGCTGTGGCAGCAGCAGCAACAGCAGCGACCTCCAAGCTCCGTACTTTTCTCCAACTATCAGAGCCACCAATGCTCCTATGATGACCTAGATACAAGCAAAACTGCACTACCCAACGTAGCACCCAGAATGACCAAAGATTACCAACTGTGAAACCTACAAATAGAAAATAATAGAGATCAAAGGAAGACTGTCCTCAAACTGAAAGCAACACCCTGCTGCCAGCCGAACAACGTAACCCTAAGCTTTGTATAACTACAACTTCTTAACTACAACAATTCCTGTAGTATTATGAGGCGCAGTCTAAGAGGAAACAGCACCAAGGCCAGCAAGAAAACACCAAAAAATCAACTATTCAACAAGTGTAGCCAGGAGGATGCCGGCCCAGCAACCACCCTACTCACCACCGCTCAAAGCCACACTACAACAATAACAACAAACATGGCTGCCACCAGCCCAACCACCCCTCTCTTCTCCGGATTCAATTACCAAGTAGTCTCTCAGGTTGACCAACGATCCAGATACCCTAAAGTCATGCATCTCCATCTTAGTTTTTGAAAATATGAATCTTCGAGAGACGCTAACAAAACAAGACACCAGGATGACACAACTCAAGAACAAAATCCTCAGTCTTGAACAAAAGTTATCAACCCCAGGAATGCTAAACTGTGGCAAGACCATCCAAACAGTCATAGTAGCCATGCAGAACAAATAATATCTCTTAATACAAAGGTTTTTAAAGAAGCAGTAAAAGAATGGAAGAACAACTTAGATAACTAGTTCAGTGACTACTTTGCTCTCCAAAGAAGATAAAACTGAACAAGATAAACTATCGGACGCAGTTATATTTAAAACAGTCCATTTTTCCCAGTGATATGAACCAAACAAACAGTAAAGAATTACTCTCCAGATCATAAAGGACCAAACAAAAGTTACAGTGCAGAGTCAGAAATAAAGGAAACCAGGTTACTAGGATCCCATGGTAGAAAAGTGTTATGCTTAGATTCCACTCACATGGCAGGAAAAAAGACTTAATATTTGCATCTATTAAAGTAAAGAAAGAGGTATACATAAACGAGTGTCTTACCAAAAAACGTCAGAACCTTCTGTATAGAGTCAGAAAACTTAAGCGGGAGAATAATGACACAATACACCAATGCTTCACACGGTGGCTTCCCGCTCTCTTTTTCTTGATCACTTCCACTCCCATTCTCATGCCACCGCTGTGTACACAGATGGCTCTAAGTCTTCAGACGGCGTAGGATTCGCAGCAGTGTTTCCGGACAGCGTCGTGCGGGGACATTTACTATCTTCAGCTAGCATTTTTACTGCTGAACTGTATGCCATTCTTGCAGCACTTATTCGTATCGCATCTATGCCTGTGTCATCATTTGTAGTAGTCTCAGACTCCCTTAGTGCTCTACAGGCTATACGAAAATTTGATACATCTCATCACCTAGTTCTCCGTATCCAACTTTGGCTACGCCGTATCTCTACCAAACATAAAGATAAATTAGACACATGTGCAACTCTTGGGTATCTTTATTGAGGAAACGTTTCGCCACACAGTGGCTTCATCAGTCCATACAAAGGAGAATCTTGAAGAATAGGAGGAGAATGAGGTAATCAGTCCCTCAACCTTGAGTCGATGTGGTCAGTCCATCAATCTTGAATAGAATACGGCATACGTGCTGAGAAGGAGCTTATAAACCGTTGGCAGGAGAGGTGAAGCAGTCAGGCAGTGTAAACACTTATTCAATGTTGAAGTAGGTCGTGCCCAAGAATTGGCAAGCGAAGAAATCCCAAGTATTAAGATCCCAAGAAGATGCTTGCCTAATTCTTGGGCACGACCTACTTCAACATTGAATAAGTGTTACACTGCCTCTGACTGCTTCACCTCTCCTGCCAACGGTTTATAAGCTCCTTCTCAGCACGTATGCCGTATTCTATTCAAGATTGATGGACTGACCACATCGACTCAAGGTTGAGGGACTGATTACCTCATTCTCCTCCTATTCTTCAAGATTCTCCTTTGTATGGGACTGATTTTAAGCCACTGTGTGGCGAAACGTTTCCTCAATAAAGATACCCAAGAGTTGCACATGTGTCTAATTTATCAACATGTCGGTTCTCTGAACCATTCATCTACAAACCAAACATAAAGATATTGTTTTTTGTTGGGTCCCTGGTCATGTCGACGTACAGGGCAATGAACAGGCAGACACTGTGCGCGGTCAGCAGTACATGACCTACCAATTTCCTATCGAGGTGTTCCATTTCTGGACTATTTTGCTGCAATAGCTACCCACCTTCGCACCCGTTGGCAACAACGTTGGTCAACTCTGCTCGGTAACAAACTTCATTCTATTTAAAAGAGCATAGGTTATGGCCGTTTCTTGTCATCAGTGCTGAGGTTGGAGACCACTCTCTCCCGCCTTCGCATTGGGCACACTCGTCTTATCATGGGTATCTCATGGAGAGGCACCCTGTTCCTTTGTGGCATGTCAAGTTCAGTATC
>NW_026498026.1:7500-19940 GCF_026875155.1 Cherax quadricarinatus | reverse complement strand
CCTTTTTTTCCCTAACTATGATACCCGCAGCGGAACTTTTGGTCATTTGACCAAAGCCTTTCACTGGCTACCAGTCAACGTCTTTAAAAATTATGGTTATAATATAACCATTTGGTATTACCCAAATTCATTTCTGCCTCAAAGATTGTTATAGCAGCAGCTGACGGTCATGCATGCCCAGTTTCTTATTAAGAAAAAATATAAGTATTGTAAACAGTTGAAGTGAATTTTAGATAGAATATAACTGTGCTAAAAATCGAAAAATAATAAAAACTTATCACTTCATGACTTTTCGAAATTTGATACGTTGTAAAGTATAATATTTTTACAAAAATTACCAACACACAGGAGATTGTAATTTATAACGACGTTTAGCACCGACTTTGACCATTGTTCTAGTCACGGTATTTTGCCGGTTTATTCCTTAGGTCATGTTTTTGTCAAGTATTGTTTATAATTATCCCAGCAGGGAAACGTTTACGTAATTACCAGAATTATTTTTTTGTATCTTTTTTCTTCCTTCAGCTTTTCACTTCTTATTTCGTTCATAACACGAACTGGCATTATCCGATGGTCTTTAAATTTCCAACACAAGTGTACGGTAACAAGGTATACATTCTAAGAACACCTGACATATGCAGGTGCACCGTGACCAGAGTTGTTGAACCCATTCCCATCCTGGAATGCCTCCAGTAATTTCCAAATTAGACGAAGGTGGAGAGTGAGAGTTAAGTGTGTAGTCTGCCCCAGTAGCTTAGTTTTGTGTGTTTTATACTGGGAAATTTTAATTACCGTTACATCATGTTAAATACATTCGAGTCTACCTCTTGTGAACGTCTGCAATATTAAGAGACCAACATACACCAATGTTGTGTTTGATACACCAGTGTTGTGTTTGATACACCAGTGTTGTGTTGTGTTTGATACACCAGTGTTGTGTTTGATACACCAGTGTTGTGTTTGATACACCAATGTTGTGTTTGATACACCAGTGTTGTGTTTGATACACCAATGTTGTGTTTGATACACCAGTGTTGTGTTTGATACACCAGTGTTGTTTGATACACCAGTGTTGTGTTTGATACACCAGTGTTGTGTTGTGTTTGATACACCAGTGTTGTGTTTGATGCACCAGTGTTGTGTTTGATACACCAGTGTTGTGTTTGATACACCAGTGTTGTGTTTGATACACCAGTGTTGTGTTTAATACACCAGTGTTGTGTTTAATACACCAGTGTTGTGTTTGATACACCAGTGTTGTGTTTAATACACCAGTGTTGTGTTGTGTTTGATACACCAGTGTTGTGTTTGATACACCAGTGTTGTGTTTGATACACCAGTGTTGTGTTTGATACACCAGTGTTGTGTTTAATACACCAGTGTTGTGTTGTGTTTGATACACCAGTGTTGTGTTTGATACACCAGTGTTGTGTTTGATACACCAGTGTTGTGTTTGATACACCAGTGTTGTGTTTGATACACCAGTGTTGTGTTCGATACACCAGTGTTGTGTTTGATACATCAGTGTTGTGTTTGATACACCAGTGTTGTGTTTGATACACCAGTGTTGTGTTTGATACACCAGTGTTGTGTTTGATACACCAGTGTTGTGTTTGATACACCAGTGTTGTGTTTGATACACCAGTGTTGTGTTTGATACACCAGTGTTGTTCTCAGTAGTAGTACCAGTTCCTAGTAACCAGTTACCAGTAACCAGTGTACCAGTAGATGACTCACTACCAACCGTCTCTGCGTGAATCACTGTCTGTATTCACATTGTTGCTGACCACAGCAGTATTCAAACACCCCCCTCACATATGGGTACTGGGGTTAGTTAGTCTTACGAGTGAGAGCAAGGAGGCAGGTCACGGCTGTTTGGCGCTTCTCACACTATCCGTAATATACGTACTTCCAGCCTACGTGAGTATTTCTTTACCCTATCCACGTGTTCGAACCCCACATGATAAATGGTGGCAATGGTGGGATTGAACTCTTGGATAGTCAAGGTCCATCTGGCTAACCTTCCAGTAGGTTGTTTGTTCTGGAATAAAGGTATCAGTGGAGCATGGTCTGTAAAGACATGAACAGAGTACTGATAAATAATGTCTCGGAAGTGCTTTAAAGACCATACTATTGCTAAAGCTTCTTGCTCAGTTACTGTATAATTACGTTCAGCCTTTGTAAGGACTCGGCTAGCAAATGCAACTGCGTTGTACTTGCCATCGGTCTTCTGAGCTAGTACGGTGCCTATGCCAATTGAACTAGCATCAGTTGTCAGATAGAAGGGCTTAGAAAAATCTGGAAATTTCAAAATTGGAGCAGATGTTAGCTTTTCTTTTAGAGTTTGGAATGCTCTTTCTTGACGGAAGTCCAAACAAAAGGAGCATCTTTCTTAAGCAACTCAGTTAGAGGAGCAGCTATGGAAGAAAAATTGGCAATGAAAGATCTATAAAAACCTGCTAAGCCCACAAAGGATCTTACGGCATCAGCAGTTTTGGGTGTTGGAAAATTTAGTACTGCAGTTACTTTACTTTGGTCAGTCGTAACCCCTCTAGGAGTGACTACGTGACCAAGAAACTTAATTTCTGATCTGAAAAATTGACATTTAGACAGTTTGATCTTTAAATTGGCTTCTTCAAGCTTACCAAGTACTACATCAAGTCTTTTCAAGTGTGTATCCACGTCTTTAGACATGACGATTACGTCATCTAAGTTCACCATAAGTGCATTACCTATGAGACCTCTAAAGATATTAGTCATGAGCCTTGAGAATGTGATAGGGGAGGATCATAATCCAAACGCCATATGGAGGAAGTGATAATGACCTGTAGGAGTGGAGAATGCAGTTAGCTCTTGGCTGTCCTCATGAAGAGGGACTTGCCAAAACCCTTGTAACAAATCCAGGGTTGAAAAGACTTTGTTATCTCCGATGTTACATAAAAGATCACCCAGTACAGGAAGTGGGAAGCGATCTGGAATGGTTTTCGCATTTAACTTCCTAAAGTCAATTACTGGGCGGCAAGTACCATCCTTCTTAGGTACTTGGACCAAGGGTGCATTCCAAGGTGAATTGCTAGGTGCAATAACTCCATCATCAAGCATTTGATTGATCAATTCTTCTGCGACAGCAACTTGTGAATGAGGCATTCTGTATGCAGGTATGTAGATAGGTCTAGTACCAGGTTCAAGTGGAATACGATGGGACTATAAGTTCGTTATACCCATCTTCTCACCTGGTAAGGCAATGGCTTTACGACGTTTGTTCAACAGAGTCAACAAACGCCTGACTTCATCTGGGAAGTCAGTGGGAGCTAAGTCTTTCTCCTCAACTGGTGGAACAGATTGATCCAGTGAAGTGGATGAGGTCTCCCCGGCAGAAATAGCACCGACCCACTGGTCAGGTGACAACTCATCCTCTACCTGAACAGGGTAAGGATAGTGAACAAGGTCAACAAGATTAGTATTTGCTCTGAGACGAACACTGTGACCAGAAGTGTTAGCTAGGAAGAAATGGATCTTACTATCTCTTACAACATGTAAGGATGGTTCAACAAATAGACCTTTTACTTTGCAGGAATCACTGTATCGAACAGCCGAGTTGGGTACTCCTAGCAGAAGAGTATACCAGTTAGTAATTCCACAGTCACTAGTGAATGTAGCCTTACAGCTAGTTCACTATGTACCAGGTGTTGCGCACCCTGGTATGGATCGTTCAGTAAAACAAGCCAGATTGAAATACTTTTGGCCTCGTATGGCAACTGATATTTCTGAGTATGTTAAGAAATGTAGTGTCTGCATGCAACATAAAGGTAATGCTAATGGTCCTAATCCAATCCAAGTATATCCAACCACTAGCGAACCGTGGGAAAGAGTTGCGCTAGATTTGTTAACTAATTTCCAATGTTCCCTCCAAGGCAACAAACATCTGTGTGTTATGGTAGACCATTTCACCAGATATTGTGAGTTAGTTCCTATTGCAGATAAGACTGCCGAGACAGTAGCTAAAGCGTTTAAAGAACGCATTATCTGCAGGCATACCACCCCTAAGTCCCTAGTAACAGATAATGGAGGTGAATTCTGTAATGAGATTCCTGAAAATTTGTGCACCTTGTACAAGATCTCTAAATCCACCATTGTTCCTCATCATCCTGCCAGCAATGGGTTAGCGGAACGAACCAATAAGAAAGTACTTGATGTCTTGAGAGCCACTATCAATCCCAACAGTGAAACTTGGGATGAAGTTATACCTGATGTGCAGTGTGCTATAAATTCTGCTTACAATGTTTCTATAGGTGACATTCCACATTATGCATTGTACGGTGTAGATAAACGTTTGCCTTATGAGTTGTTATATTATAATCCGAAACCAAATTACAGCCCTGATGATTTCATAGCAACTCGTACCAGCTTAGCTCAAAGTGTTTTTAGAAGAATCCGTGAAACATTTCATAAATCAACAGCAGAATTTACAAGAGTCGCAAACACTCGAGCAAAGCCATCCAAAATCAAAGTAGGTTCGAGAGTTATGCTGACTAACTTTAACAAAACGTCTGCAGTGCCAAAGCTTGATCAAAAGTTTGTTGGTCCTTATCGAGTAGTTGAACATATCACTGATAATAAGTATAAGGTTAGAGAAATTAGTACTGGTCAGTATAAAGAATCGCATTTAGATCATATGAAGTTAGTATGTGATGATAATGATGTTCCAACCCAGACTAATGTGACAGACTCTGACAATCCTCCTGATCCTGTACTCTCTTCCTCTGATACTCAGTCAGACGATCAACCTGAATGTCGTTATTCCCTACGTACACGACAGGTATTGAGAAATCCTCAAGTATCATTTGTAACTTCCAATTCAGATTTGCCTCAAATACAGCATGAGTTAGCCAATGCAACAGAGTTTGATCCTCCCAGAGATGACACCCATTCTGCATATGTCAATCTTACCCTAGCAGAGTTGGGGTTAAATGTAAATAACCTGTATAGATGAATAATTACAGTATCAACTTATCAGTATTCAAGAATTTTTTTTTTTGTTCACATTCTCTCCGAATTCTGAGAGTTAACAGTCTAGATTTGAGTGCACCGAATCTGCCTTTCTGTTAAACACTCTTTGTATATATTCCTTCCTCAGAGTCCGTAGATCACATGAATACAGATCGATTGATCAAATTTTCTTTTTATCACTTCTATTGTGTAATCTCAACGTTGAGTTTCATTCGATGAGTTTCATTTGATGAGTTTCATTCGATGAGTTGTGCTATATTATACCTTGTATTGCATTACAGTTTCAGTTACGTAAGCTTCCATTCCAATGTTCTACTTATGTATGTTATAATGTTTAATTGTTGTGTACTTTGACATTGTATAGAATCAGCTGCCATCTCTAGTTTGTATTAGTTGTATGTCGGGACGACATACGTTAGCGTCGCCGAGTTCTCAGTAGTAGTACCAGTTCCTAGTAACCAGTTACCAGTAACCAGTGTACCAGTAGATGACTCACTACCAACCGTCTCTGCGTGAATCACTGTCTGTATTCATATTGTTGCTGACCACAGCAGTATTCAAACACCCCCCTCACATATGGGTACTGGGGTTAGTTAGTCTTACGAGTGAGAGCAAGGAGGCAGGTCACGGCTGTTTGGCGCTTCTCACACTATCCGTAATATACGTACTTCCAGCCTACGTGAGTATTTCTTTACCCTATCCACGTGTTCGAACCCCACATGATATTGTGTTTGATACACCAGTGTTGTGTTTGATACACCAGTGTTGTGTTTGATACATCAGTGTTGTGTTTGATACACCAGTGTTGTGTTTGATACACCAGTGTTGTGTTTGATACACCAGTGTTGTGTTTGATACACCAGTGTTGTGTTTGATACACCAGTGTTGTGTTTGATACACCAGTGTTGTGTTTGATACACCAGTGTTGTGTTTGATATACCAGTGTTGTGTTTGATACACCAGTGTTGTTTGATACCAGTGTTGTGTTTGATGCACCAGTGTTGTGTTTGATACACCAGTGTTGTTTGATACACCAGTGTTGTGTTTAATACACCAGTGTTGTGTTGTTTGATACACCAGTGTTGTGTTTGATACACCAGTGTTGTGTTTGATACACCGGTGTTGTGTTTGATACACCAGTGTTGTGTTTGATACACCAGTGTTGTGTTTGATACACCAGTGTTGTGTTTGATACACCAGTGTTGTCTTTGATACACCAGTGTTGTGTTTGATACACCAGTGTTGTGTTTAATACACCAGTGTTGTGTTGTTTGATACACCAGTGTTGTGTTTGATACACCAGTGTTGTGTTTGATAAACCGGTGTTGTGTTTGATACACCAGTGTTGTGTTTGATACACCAGTGTTGTGTTTGATACACCAGTGTTGTGTTTGATACACCAGTGTTGTGTTTGATACACCAGTGTTGTGTTTGATACACCAGTGTTGTGTTTAATACACCAGTGTTGTGTTGTGTTTGATACACCAGTGTTGTGTTTGATACACCGGCGTTGTGTTTGATACACGTGTTGTGTTTGATACACCAGTGTTGTGTTTGATACACCAGTGTTGTGTTTGATACACCAGTGTTGTGTTTGATACACCAGTGTTGTGTTTGGTACACCAGTGTTGTGTTTGATACACCAGTGTTGTGTTTGATACACCAGTGTTGTGTTTGATACACCAGTGTTGTGTTTGATACACCAGTGTTCTGTTTGATACACCAGTGTTGTGTTTGATACACCAGTGTTGTGTTTGATACACCAGTGTTGTGTTTGATACACCAGTGTTGTGTTTGATACACCAGTGTTGTGTTTGGTACACCAGTGTTGTGTTTGATACACCAGTGTTGTGTTTGATACACCAGTGTTGTGTTTGATACACCAGTGTTGTGTTTAATACACCAGTGTTGTGTTGTGTTTGATACACCAGTGTTGTGTTTGATACACCGGTGTTGTGTTTGATACACCGGTGTTGTGTTTGATACACCAGTGTTGTGTTTGATACACCAGTGTTGTGTTTGATACACCAGTGTTGTGTTTGATACACCAGTGTTGTGTTTGATACACCAGTGTTGTGTTTGATACACCAGTGTTGTGTTTGATACACCAGTGTTGTGTTTGATACACCAGTATTGTGTTTGATACACCAGTGTTGTGTTTGATACACCAGTGTTGTGTTTGATACACCAGTGTTGTGTTTGATACACCAGTGTTGTGTTTGATACACCAGTGTTGTGTTTGATACACCAGTGTTGTGTTTGATACACCAGTGTTGTGTTTGGTACACCAGTGTTGTGTTTGATACAACAGTGTTGTGTTTGATACAACAGTGTTGTGTTTGATACACCAGTGTTGTGTTTGATACACCTGTGTTGTGTTTGATACACCAGTGTTGTGTTTGATACACCAGTGTTGTGTTTGATACACCAGTGTTGTGTTTTTATACACCAGTGTTGTGTTTGATACACCAGTGTTGTGTTTGATACACCAGTGTTGTGTTTGGTACACCAGTGTTGTGTTTGATACACCAGTGTTGTGTTTGATACACCAGGGTTGGTGGAAGGGAGGTAAAGGAAGGGTTGGTGGAAAGGAAATAAAGGTTTTTGAGTACTGGGGCTTGAACATCCAGCAGGCTTATGTAAACGTGTATGACTGGAATAAGTAGTTCTCTTGGTTTGACGTGCTGTTGTTACGTGAGCAAGGTAACTTGATGGAACTCGGGAAAACCGGTTAGCCAGACTTGAATGTGGAATGTACCGTACCTGAACTCTGAAGGATGAGTGGGAATGTTGCTCTTCACAGGCTCAGTGGAATTATGATGTCTGCGCAAGACGATTATTGAATGAATCATGGTGACTCTGTTTCCTTTTTTTCCGGGTCTTCCTACCATGGTGGGAGACGGTTGAAGAATTAAAAAAATACAAAATTTTGTTAAAAAAAGATTAGCTGAAACCTCATACCTGATAACAAAACACGATTCTCCTTCGCTGACAAGAATGTTGATGCTTCATAAGTCTTCAGTAAACTTCTTTTAGTTTCAACTTTGTTCAGTCCGTTATTTCCATAGTGGTGGGTCGGTAAACCAGTGGAAGACCTCGGTCAGATGACCAAAAGTTCCAGTGGTGGGTCATCACATGGCTAAGACCCGAGTCAGGAAACAATTGTCCTGTTTCCTGGTAAATCACCTAACCTCCAGTATTTCAGTATTG
The DNA here is from genome assembly GCF_026875155.1 of Cherax quadricarinatus. Taxonomy (NCBI): domain Eukaryota; kingdom Metazoa; phylum Arthropoda; class Malacostraca; order Decapoda; family Parastacidae; genus Cherax; species Cherax quadricarinatus. The sequence goes on along the minus strand of NW_026498026.1, from coordinate 11,720 downwards.
ACCTAATTAGCACAAAACAACAATGATAGAAAAGCCACACAGTACATTAAGCATTACTTTTCTAACCCTCAGATCCTAACAAAAATAATGTTTGTGTAATGACGTGGAATGAAAGCAGTGACATATACAAATCATTTAATTATATTAAGAGGGTCACAACACTCATGACCAGCGAAGATAACTCTGAACACACTGATAACTTATCATGATAAACCAGCGGTGCTTGATGGTCACCTGTGTGTTTACACGAGACTGTTCTTGCTACTGTTGCTGCTGTGACCAATTGTTGTGACCTTGTTGCTCTGACCTCTTGTTGCTGCTGTGACCAGTTGTTGTGACCTTGCTGCTCTGACCTCTTGTTGCTGCTGTGGGTGGCCAGTTGTAACCTCTTGTTGCTATGACCAGTTGCCGGGACCCGCTGTGACATTCTGTTGCTTCTGTGACCGGGACCCGCTGTGACATTCTGTTGCTTCTGTGACCGGGACCCGCTGTGACATTTTGTTGCTTCTGTGACCAGTTGCCCTGGCAGTCTTCAAGCTGGCACTGGACAAGCACCTAAAGTCGGTTCCTGACCAGCCGGGCTGTGGCTCGTACGTTGGTTTGCGTGCAGCCAGCAGCAACAGCCTGGTTGATCAGGCTCTGATCCACCAGGAGGCCTGGTCACAGACCGGGCCGCGGGGGCGTTGACCCTCGGAACTCTCTCCAGGTAAACTCCAGTTGTGACCTCATGTTGCTGCGACCAGGCGTGACCTCTAGTTACTGTGACCAGGTGTGACCGCTTCTTACTGTGACCAATTGTGACTTCTCTCATCTGTGACCAGGTGTGACCGCTTCTTACTGTGACCAATTGTGACTTCTCTCATCTGTGACCAACTGTGACTTCGCTGCTGTGACCTGTTGTTGTGACCGCTTGCTGCTGCGACCAGTTGTTGCTGTGACTTCTTAGTGCTATGACCTTTAGCTGCTGCTGTGACTAGTTGTGACCTCTTACTGTTGTGACCAGTTGCTGTTGTGACCAGTTGCTGTTGTGATCAGTTTCTGCTGTGACCAGTTGCTGTTGTGACCAGTTGCTGCTGTGACCAGTTGCTGTTGTGACCAGTTGCTGCTGTGACCAGTTGCTGCTGTGGCCAGTTGCTGTTGTGATCAGTTGCTGCTGTGACCAATTGATGTGACCAGTTGCTGTTGTGACCAGTTGCTGTTGTGAACAGTTGCTGTTGTGACCAGTTGCTGTTGTGACCAGTTGCTGTTGTGACCAGTTGCTGTTATGACAAGTTGCTGCTGTGACCAGTTGCTGTTGTGACCAGTTACTGTTGTGACCAGTTGTTGCTGTGAGCAGTTGCTGTTGTGACCAGTTGCTGTTGTGATCAGTTTCTGATGTGACCAGTTGCTGTTGTGACCAGTTGCTGTTGTGACCAGTTGCTTTTATGACCAGTTGCTGTTGTGACCAGTTGGTTGTGACCAGTTGCTGCTGTGACCAGTTGCTGTTGTGATCAGTTGCTGCTGTGACCAGTTGATGTGACCAGTTGCTGTTGTGACCAGTTGCTGTTGTGACCAGTTGCTGTTGTGACCAGTTGCTGCTGTGACCAGTTGCTGTTGTGACCAGTTGCTGTTGTGACCAGTTGCTGTTGTGACCAGTTGCTGTTGTGACCAGTTGCTGTTGTGATCAGTTTCTGCTGTGACCAGTTGCTGTTGTGACCAGTTGCTGTTGTGACCAGTTACTGTTGTGACCAGTTTCTGCTGTGACCAGTTGCTGTTGTGACCAGTTGCTGCTGTGACCAGTTGCTGCTGTGGCCAGTTGCTGTTGTGATCAGTTGCTGCTGTGACCAGTTGATGTGACCAGTTGCTGTTGTGACCAGTTGCTGTTGTGAACAGTTGCTGTTGTGACCACTTGCTGTTGTGACCAGTTGCTGTTGTGACCAGTTGCTGTTGTGACCAGTTGCTGTTATGACAAGTTGCTGCTGTGACCAGTTGCTGTTGTGACCAGTTGCTGTTGTGACCAGTTGTTGCTGTGAGCAGTTGCTGTTGTGACCAGTTGCTGTTGTGATCAGTTTCTGATGTGACCAGTTGCTGTTGTGACCAGTTGCTGTTGTGACCAGTTGCTTTTATGACCAGTTGCTGTTGTGACCAGTTGGTTGTGTCCAGTTGCTGCTGTGACCAGTTGCTGTTGTGATCAGTTGCTGCTGTGACCAGTTGATGTGACCAGTTGCTGTTGTGACCAGTTGCTGTTGTGACCAGTTGCTGTTGTGACCAGTTGCTGCTGTGACCAGTTGCTGTTGTGACCAGTTGCTGTTGTGACCAGTTGCTGTTATTACAAATTGCTGCTGTGACCAGTTGCTGTTGTGACCAGTTGTTGCTGTGACCAGTTGCTGTTGTGACCAGTTGCTGTTGTGACCAGTTGCTGTTGTGACCAGTTGCTGTTATGACCAGTTGCTGCTGTGACCAGTTGCTGTTGTGACCAGTTGCTGTTGTGACCAGTTGTTGCTGTGACCAGTTGCTGTTGTGACCAGTTGCTGTTAGGACCAGTGACCAGTTGCTGTTGTGACAAGTTGTTGCTGTGACAAGTTGCTGTTGTGACCAGTTGCTGCTGTGACCAGTTGCTGTTGTGACCAGCTGCTGTTGTGACAAGTTGCTGCTGTGACCAGTTGCTGTTGTGACCAGTTGATGTTGTGACCAGTTGCTGTTGTGACCAGTTGCTGTTGTGACCAGTTGCTGTTATGACCAGTTGCTGCTGTGACCAGTTGCTGTTGTGACCAGTTGCTGTTGTGACCAGTTGTTGTGACCAGTTGCTGTAGTGACCAGTTGCTGCTGTGACCAGTTGCTGTTGTGACCAGTTGCTGCTGTGACCAGTTGCTGTTGTGACCAGTTGCTGCTGTGACCAGTTGCTGTTGTGACCAGTTGCTGTTGTGACCAGTTGCTGTTGTGACCAGTTGCTGTTGTGACCAGTTGTTGTGACCAGTTGTTGTTGTGACCAGTTCCTGTTGTGACCAGTTGCTGCTGTGACCAGTTGCTGTTGTGACCAGTTGCTGCTGTGACCAGTTGCTGTTGTGACCAGTTGCTGCTGTGACCAGTTGCTGTTGTGACCAGTTGCTGTTGTGACCAGTTGCTGCTGTGACCAATTGATGTTGTGACCAGCTGCTGTTGTGACCAGTTGCTGTTGTGACCAGTTGCTGTTATGACCAGCTGCTGCTGTGACCAGTTGCTGTTATGACCAGTTGCTGCTCTGACCAGTTGCTGTTGTGACCAGTTGCTGTTGTGACCAGTTGCTGTTGTGACCAGTTGCTGTTGTGACCAGTTGCTGTTGTGACCAGTTGCTGCTGTGACCAGTTGCTGTTGTGACCAGTTGCTGCTGTGACCAGTTGCTGGTGTGACCAGTTGCTGTTGTAACCAGTTGCTGTTGTGACCAGTTGCTGCTGTGACCAGTTGCTGTTGTGACCAGTTGTTGTGACCAGTTGCTGTTGTGACCAGTTGCTGTTGTGACCAGTTGCTGCTGTGACCAGTTGCTGTTGTGACCAGTTGCTGTTGTGACCAGTTGCTGCTATGACAAGTTGCTGCTGTGACCAGTTGCTGTTGTGACCAGTTGCTGTTGTGACCAGTTGTTGCTGTGACCAGTTGCTGTTGTGACCAATTGCTGTTGTGATCAGTTTCTGCTGTGACCAGTTGCTGTTGTGACCAGTTGCTGTTGTGACCAGTTGCTGTTGTGACCAGTTGCTGCTGTGACCAGTTGCTGTTGTGACCAGCTGCTGCTGTGACCAGTTGCTGTTGTGACCAATTGCTGTTGTGACCAGTTGCTGCTGTGATCAGTTGCTGCTGTGACCAGTTGCTACTGTGACCGTGTAGAGGAAGGGCATATATATATATATATATATATATATATATATATATATATATATATATATATATATATATATATATATAATATATATACATGTATATATATATATATATGACAGGGTTGCCTGTTGTTTCTAAACTATTCCGTCTAATATTTCATTCGCCATAAAACATTTTACAAGGATGATAAAGAACTGCGTTGTCGGTAACTTGCTCTCAAAAAACGTAAGCATCACAAAGATGGTAAAAGTCATCTCAACATACTCTTCAAATTATAAAGAATCTTCTGGGTCCACATCAGGCTTCCCTGGAACCCAGTTTATAAACTTCTGCTCTTGTGGATCTTCTTGCATCAATCTTACATCGACTCCAGGTTGCGGGACTTGTGG